>CM076569.1:439322729-439546803 GCA_034641835.2 Pinus albicaulis
ACTGAAATGCTATATTCCAAAATTGTCAGTAAAACTATGAAATCAATTAGGCTTGAGAAAACAGTGCTCAACCTCCAAAATCAAATGATGTTGGAAAAATCCTCACTGTATGCTAATAATTTAAGAATAAAAGCACTAGAAGATATAGTGATTGAAGCAGGGGGTGACCCAACCAACATTGAAGGGGAAAAAGTCTTAATTAAATAGAAAAATGAGGATATAGCTGCTCTTAGAAAACAGTTGAAGTTGCCTCAGAGTGAAAACTCTCAAGCAAAAGAAATTCTACAGGAAAAAACAGAGAATGATGATTTAAAGCAGCTTGTACATCAAATGACAGGTCAGATAAAAACAATGGAAAGTCAAATAGAAGCTCTAATGAAAGAGAATGAAGAACTAATAAAAGCACAACCAATGGTCATTCCTACAGTGATCCCCAATATAAACACTGCTATACCATCTACTTTGGCAGAACACTTGGCACCAAACGGAGTACTGCCAACTGCAGTGCCAATTACTTCTCTAATATTTGCCTCTTCTTCTTCATCCTCACAGAGGAGCACACCACAAGACCAAGATAAAGAGATTCTTAGTTTGAGAGGCACTATTAAAAATTTAGAAAAATCCAAAAATGATGCCTTGACTACTTCTAGAGGACATGAGCAAAGGGCTGATCGACTACAAGAATAGTTAAAGATTCTGCAAGCACAATTAAATCTTACAGATCAAGTGGCCTTTATAAAAATCATTTATGGACCAAAATTATTGATGGCATTCATTCTCAATGGCCTTCAATTCGGATAATTTATGAACAGAGGGAGTTACTTCAAGTTGCTAGTGCAGAGATTGACAAGACTAAGAGGGAAATTGACAAAAAACCAGCCCAAGCAATCCAACTCATAGCTTTTTTAAACAGTAAAACGAGGGAAGAGTTGGAAGAATTGAAAATTGTTGATAGAACAGAAACCATTCTTCAAATCAAAAAGGTCCTGAACAAAAGAAACATAATGAGTAATCTAGAGGACCAGTGTAAAGACATGAATTTATCCATCTCAAGATTTTTAGCCAAATACAAAACATTGTCAGAAGCAGGTTTGCCTGATATTCACGCATTGAATGACAAGTTAATGCCTCAAAAATATTATGATCTAAAAATCAGAAATCATGCAAAAGAGCAAGCCAGACAACAACTGCCTCAAGGATCACCAACAGGCAAAATACTTCTTCAGTATTTTGAAAATCTGTTCTTTTTAGATAATGAGATCAGGCATATGTTCACTATCAAGCCTAACTTTTCCAAGTATACAGAGGCAGATGAAAGTTACAGAAAATTGAAGACTATGAAGATCCCCTCTGTAGAAAAGTGGCAAGAATTCACAGATCTGCTGTGAATTTAATGGATAAAAAACAGGAAATTCACTTGCAAATTCATTTTTTACTGTTACCTCAAATGGTAAAAATATAGGGTTAAAGTGCACAACAACAATCAGTTCAAATTAGAATAATCAGTTCTATTTTTTCTTGTAAAAAGGTAACAGCTTGCAAATTGTTTTGCAGCTGTCCCTCTTTTTAAGTTTTCTTTCCTATTTTTGATTAAAACATTATCTCAAATCCTGAGATATTTTGTAAACATTTTTTTGTATAAATACTTCACAATTCGAAGCATTCAGTGTGAATAAAATTTCTCAAGATAACTATAGTTCGTGCTCTCTACTTGGAATTTTAATGTTTTCTACTTTGTTCGTGCTCTCTACTTGGCCATTGGCTTGTGGGTGATATGGAGTTGTAATCTTGTGCTGAATGTGGTAGTTTTGCAATGTTTCAGCTAATTTATTACCTACAAATTGTGGTTCTCCATCTATGATTATGTCCCTTGGGAGACCATAGCGCACAAAGATTTGGAAAAGAAACTGTACTACAAAGTCCTATGTAGCTTTTGAAAGTGCCTCTGCTTTGACCCACTTAGTGACATATTCGGTTGCAACTAGGATGTATGTTTTTTGGTTTGAGGGAGGACTAATAGGGCCAAAAAAATCAAGTTCCCAGCGTTCAAATGGTTCAATCACTAGTTGAGGGTTCAAAGGCATTTCATCAGACTTCCCAGGGCATCCTGCCCTTTGGCAGGTATCACAGGCCTGCACGAATTTTTTGGCATCCTTAAAGATGGTAGGCTAGTAATAGCATGTTCGTAAAACCTTATGGGTAGTTCTACGGTTCCCAGTTAGATCCCCTTCTTCAATCTTCTTATCTGTAGCTTAAGGATTCTTAAGTGCCCTTTTGCTCATATTCCATCCACTCCATCAAATCAAGCCTATACATAGCCTTATAAGGTCACCTATCTTGCCCTTAGCACATTTGCATCTCTGAGCCTTATTTCTTAGTTCTGCTTGCCTAGAGAGTTGACTCCATTGCCCAATATTCTGGTAGATCCTTCTCATTTACCTTGAAATCTCTTTATTCCCACCAATCTTTTAAAATCAAACCCAAATACACAATCATAGCTAGCCTAATATCTGTTACTGAAACAAAGCTAAATCATACGAAGAGATCCCTCTCTAGAGTTCAAGAAGGCTAGATCTTGAATTCCCAAAGCGGTTCTTGGTTACCCTTGGTGTTCTTAACTACAAAAATCCCTATCCCACAACCTGAGAATTACTAGGGTGATAACAGGCCTTGGGGGTATTATGATCCTTGGAGGAAACTCCCACAACTAGAAGAGTTGATAGAGAAAATTGGATCGAGTACAAAGGTGTGGCAGGTGGTTTTTACCCTGCACCAATTGTTATGGTGCATATATGACGTGTATTACAGTTTATCTTATAATTTTTTTGAAGTAGCATACAAAAATTTACATAGTGATATGAGAACCACTCTCTAGAGTATACACCGATTTTGTACACATGGCTTTTCAGTTGCTTTTTAAGATATATCATTGGTGATGATCACATGATTATATAATGAACCATTAATTTGAACTATGAAATTATTCCTCACAACACACACACACACACACATATTGATGAATTAATAATTTTTCTCATTTAATTTTTTTAATCTATTTTGAAAAAAAAAAATTATATATAATTATTTCTAAGAAGAACAAGAGAGAATTCCTTACCATATCTTCGTAAAACATATAATAGCAAGAAAATTAATCTACTAAAATTTCATTTCCAAACATATTCATGGAGTAAAATGAAGATTAAAAGGAGATATTCATGGATTTACCTATAACATCACCTCATAATTAAGAATGTAAATGTACAATATTGATGATACATAGGTTAGGAGAAAATTAATCTATTGAAATTTCATTTCCAAACATATTCATGGGGTAAAATGAGGATTAAAAAGAGATATTTATGAATTTACTTATAACATCACCTCATAAAAGTGTAAATGTCCAATATTGATAAAATTTATTTATATATGATAAATAATAAACCTTTATCTCACATGTATCATATAATCTTATAAACAAACAATTGCACCGGGGGTGCAATCCTCAAAACTTTTAAACTGTCTAATGTATATGTACCTATTTAAAGTATTCGGGGCCCACATTACAAATGCCTAAAGTGAAATATTTGCGCATATGTAAATAACTATCAGGTGGTGAAACAAAACTTATAACAGAATATTAATAAAACTATATCATAAGTTCGGACTTCAAAAAAAAAAAACCTAATTTCAATCACAAATTCGTGTTCCAAAATAGCCTGTTGATGTCACCCTAATTTGTGACGCGAAAACTTCATAGAGTACGCCATATAAAAATTTAGGTCCGTTTTTTGGCTTTTCGTACGGAGGAAAACTGTGACGCGAAAATCAAATTAATTCCGCCCTATAATGTTTCGGGTCTGGAATTCCACAATGCAGACAGGCCAAAAAATAACGTGATCGAATTGCCTTCTTCCACGTGGATGGCTGATTTGATCTGTGGCCTGTGGGACCACGTTCTTCTGAATTAAAATCTCCCGCGTTTACTATTAAATTACTCTGTTTCCAAAACAATACATCGCTTTGTTTTTAAGTGTGCAGGGACTGTGATTTCAAAACCAAAATTGACTGTTCATCAGTTTTAGAAAGCGGTTGTTTGACATATCCATTCAAACAGATTTAGAAAGCGGCCAGAGGACAGGGTAGTTGAAATTAATATTTCAACATCCCTCATTCACTGAGAATACCCTCCTTGGCGCCTTCTTCGCCGGACTATGATGTGTTCATCAACAGTCGTGAACCCGATGTCCGTTTCTTCACCAGGCATCTTCACAACAGTCTTGTTTCCAGAGGATTGCGAGTCTTTCTCGACAGCATAGAATTGCAGGTTGGACAATCCATACCTTCACAAATCAAAGATGCAATTAAATGAGCCTCTCTCATTATTACTATTTTCTCTCCAAATTATGCGCAATCGCAAAGGTGCCTCCATTAAATACTCCTCGTGCTGCTCTGTAAGCCGACCATTTTTGCAAAGGCCATATAACTGTCGTTTATTGCATATAAGTGTCGTTATACCGACAGTGGCTAGAGCGTTGCTATTGCGACGGATCCCTCTAAACGTCGTAATTGCGACACTTAGACATTGTGTCGCAAACAAAGCATCACTATTGTGATGGATGCCTCCAAATGTCGCAATTGCGACACTTAGACATTGTGTTACAATTGCGACGTTTGGAAGCATCCGTCGCAATAGTGACGCCTTGGGGCATAGTGTCGCAATTGCGACGTCTTCCTTCAAACGTCGCAATTGCGACACTTTTTCTAAGTGTCGGTATTGCGACACATTTCTCTAGACGTGGGTATAGCGACGGTTTCGGGCGGGATTGAAATTTTTTTGGGAAATTTCCGACATTTGGTCAAAAGCGTCGGAACCAAGTGTCGGAATTTCCGCCAAATGTAGTAGTGCCAGATACCGAAATGTCAAAGAGAACAAGAAGAATGAAGGCTGTCGGTGCCGCTAAGTTTGTTGAGATTCCTACAGTCTCAAAGGAAAGGCCAGTAAAGCTGAAGCTAGTTACATATACATCATGTCAAGGGCTGGGAAAAATGACATGGGAAGGAGTTTATAATCTGATTGAGAGTGAAAACCCTAAAGTCACGATAGCAAAGGTATCAGTTCCGAATGAAGATAACTCAGATTCTGACTCTGAGATTACTGAAAGAACACTTGCGAATTCATTCCTACATCGAATTGCAGCCAGAGCAAATATCATTCCTTATTATGATGTGATTCAATGGGTCATCGATAATGTAGAAATTAAGAACAGAATGTTTATTTCAGCTTCTGGAGCATCTTTTGGATCATTTAAAGCAGAATACATTAAGGCAATGTATCATCTCCCTAATCCGCAGAAGGTTTATAACAAAGAATTTGTCAAAGAGTTTGCTGACAGTAATAAGGTTCAATCTAAACCTATCAAAGAGTGGAGAAAAAATCCTGAAAAACACAAAAATGAATAATTCGGTATGTATTCAGTAGATTCTCTTTTACCCCCATACTGCTATGCCGCTGCCATGATGTGTAGATTATTTGGTAATGACAATTCTGCTAGGTTTTCTATACAAATGGTTCCTTTAATCCTTGCTGCTGTCAATTCTGAAATTATGGACTGGGTTGTCATTCTTTCTGATAGGATAGCTAATAGGATACTCGAATATAGACAAGATAAAAACGCTGGAAATGCCACTCCCTTTTTCTTCTGTGCTTATATTCTAGACGCCCTTTGTTTCAATTCTGAGTTTCCCTTGTTAGGATGGAAATGGACTTCTAAAGATCCTACTCTGATTCATATATACCATAAACTCCTTTGGAAAGTTCATTTCAAAGATCATGTTTATAGAATATGTCATGGTTTCCTTATCCCAGTCTTTCAAACCATTTTCAATCGCTTCCCTCCTAGATTCTCCGAAAAAGCTAAAACTGACTTATCCTCAATAGGAGATTGGTTTGGAGAAGAAAAATTCACGTATGTCAGGATTTTCGGGAGTATTGTGGAACCCCATGTTCTCCCTCTTTTTGTTCCAGATAAACTTCTAGCCCAGGAAACCTCCTATCAATTGACAGTTGAAGGAATGTCCAGATCTCTGAGCAACAATAAGAAAATAATGTGGCCTTCTTTTCCATTCAATTGTGGACATTTTACTTTGAATGACTTCAAACATGCAGAAAAGGAAGTCGTCAAAATAAAGGACTTAAAATTCACAACAATCCCGGGGAGACAGTATGATCCACAAAAGATAGCTTTTAATGTTACTTCTTCAGTTTCGATTGCTCGATTCGAGCATGAACCGGATGAATTTGATGATTTGTTTGTTTCATTAGATAAATTTTCTCAAGTTTATAATTTGGCCAAATCCAAATTCCAGAAAGAAGAGATGAATAAATTTATGTTATTCAGAAGACAAATATTGTTGAAAGTTCCTCTAGATCAATTAAGAGTTCCTATGCAAGAGTCAGAAACAGAGGATGCATCTGGAAAAATAGCAGGAGAAACATCTACCAGTAAGGTCACTACACAATTATCTACTGGCCAACCCAATGTTCAGAAAGAAAATACTGATGGAAAACCCGATGTAAATACTGATCAGCAGTCCACAGCTCAAACAGAGAAAGAATGCACAAGTACCGATACTAATGTGCATAGTCAAAAAGACTCAATTGGAACAGCAATTACAAGATCAAGAGCTCAGATATAAAGAGCTAGAAGAGCAGCTTGCCACATAAAAGAAGAAATTTGATGAACAGGCTTTGAGCAAACAGCAACATTTGAATCAAGAAATTTCAAAGCTACAAAATTTGTTACAAAATGAGAATAATACAAAGATTGTGCAAGAAAAAGAATTTCAAGCAGCTTTAGATAAGTTCAAGGATTTCCCCAAATTAAATGAATTCAAATCAGGGGCTCTTGAAGCCAATAAACTGTTGTCTCAACAGTTAAATAATTTTTGTACAAAATTGACACAAGCAGAACCATTGTTTGATATCACATCATCTTTGATCCAGGACATAATTACTCTCAGGCAAGAAACTGATAATGCCGATGAAAAGATTTCTGAATTTCCTACTTGGCAAGATACAGAAAAATGAAGGAAAGCTAATCTTCCTAGGATAGAAGAAATACATAAAGAGATCTTATTTACAAAGTGGGAACAGCAGTTGATGAAAGTCGAGAGAGCTATATCAAGAGCTAGAAGCATGATGGGTAATATAACACAATTTATCAATGACAGCTTGTATCCAATTAATCTCATTTCATATTGTGTTCCAGGCAGTTTACCTAAAGTTAAAGAAACCGATTGCAGATGGAAAGAAGAAATAATGAATAAAAGTCAACAGATCAACAAGCTTCAAACAATATCTTGGGACAATATGTGGACTTATCTAATTAAGCCACACAATCAACAATTATCTATTAAATTCCTATCAAATGCAGTTGATTGTTTGATTCCATAATTCTCCGATGCCACATACGCTGGACAATTACATTCCAAGATGAGTCATCCATCGAAGGTCTAGGAAATGCTAAAAATTTTCCACCTAGCTACATTGAACGAGAAGCAAAAGCAATGAATCAATTCCACAAAAGATATCATTTATGTTTTTAAAGTTAATAGATTGTAGCAGTAGTAGTAGGATTATGTTTTCATGTAATGTCATATTTAAACCCCTCTCATGCATTGGAGAAGGGGTCCGGAGTTGTAATATTTTTGGACTTGGAGATTACATTTATGTACTCCATTGACTCTTATATTTTATAAAGGATCACATCTGGTGATTTTTGTGCGGAATTATTTTTAAAGAGTTGCATTTCTGTACCTTGGATTTGATTTTGCATTGGAATTACTGGATCAAAGTATCGGATTTCATTTGAAACTTTCAAGATGGATAAGGTATTTTTATCTATTCACTGTTAATTTCTTTTGTTATATGATATTCTCTTTTAAATTTGCTATCATTTATATATATTTCTTTTTCACAATATTTCTTTATATATCATTTTTTATTATATTAGAAATATTCACCTCTCATAAATGTATGTAAACTGATATACAATGATGAATACAATATGCTAATATAACTCTGTTTAAATTCTTAAACAGAGTTATCTTTATTTGTTGCTGCACATTTCAATTAAACTTTAATACATTTTTATGGTTATTGTTAAATTGAAATAATTTTAAGTTGTATTCACAAATGATACTCCGGTTAGTCTTAGAATTTCCTTATCAGTACTTAAACTAGATTAGATAGTTTCATTTCAGTCGTTTAGTCCCCTTTTCATTCATCCAAATCAATCCATCATCAATTCATTAGTTATAAGGAAACTGGTCCTTTCAATCCATTCGGAGCCACCATACCAAACGGATAAGGAGCTGTCCTAAGGTCCCGACCGGGTGGTTTTCCCCAATGTTTGAAGCAGAGATTTTCTAGGCTTCAACACCCTGTTACTCATGGAAAATGGGAAAGCCACGTGAGCATCATGAAGAAGGATTTAGACAAGTAAATTTTTTAACTATAAATAAGAGTTGAAGGAGTCTACCTTGACCCCTAGTTGGATATCATTTTGTTTTATAGCTGAGCCACTAGGAGGAAAAGGGGTTTCATTCAATTTGAGTGCTTTTTGTTCCATAGTAGAGTAGAGTAGTAGAAGCGTGGATAGAGAGAGAAAAAAATAGATGGGGTGTGTATTCTATAGCATCCCATGGGCCACGGGTCTCAAGTAACTCCATCGAGAGTGCCTCTCCTTTGTACTTGCATCATTTCCATTCTAGACAAAAGAGAGCAGAGAACCCTCACCTCCAAAGTAGTTTTTTTCCCCAAAGGGTTTCATGGAACATATCTCGGCCTTCATTGTGATTGGTGTGTGTTTTTATTTCACTATTATCTATTTTTTGAATTTTAACTAATGCATGCATAAACAACAAAAATGATGATAATAGAACTAGAAAGTAAAGGAGTTAACCCTTCATGGTATAGGTTTCAGTTTACCATAATAGATCTATTGTGATGAACTTTCTAGTGGAATATCCACAATAGTTTAAAAATCATATTGGTATTAGAGAAATATCCTTTAAGGTATTTTGTGGGAAGCTACTAGGGATCTAGGAAATAGTTTGAGCTAGAAGCTATAAAATCCAAATAATGGCCATTAAATCCATTTATAATAACCCTCAAGATCTAGTAGAGGAGAGATTCACAAGGCTAGAAGCACAGGTCGTAGTATCAATGGTAATATGAAAATCCTTATTGGAGAGGGATAAAGAGCATCCAAAGAAGGGTTATTGTGAAGCACCTAAAAAGGAGAAGTCAATTTTGAGCGTTGTGAATCATTCACAATCCCTCTTCAATACAGAATAAAAGGTGGGTCCATTAATTTATATCAAGGTTAGATTGATGCTTTGAAATTAAATTAATGGTTCCAAAAGTTATAGGTTTACTTTAGTGGTCACCACATAGATGAGGAACAAAAAATTTCATCTGCTCATTTGAAATTAGAGGGCCAAGCCTTGACCTGGTGGGAAAGCCACATAGAAAACCTTAGGCTAGAGGGAAATCCTATAGTAACTAAGTGGAAGGATTTTAAAATTCTCATAAAGTCTCAATTTTACCCTACCTAGTATGTAAAGGACTAATGGATCTAGTGGTATTACTTCGAGACTAGTGGGAGGATTTTAAAATTCTCATAATGTCCCAATTTTACCTTATTGAGTATGTAGAGGGCCAATGGATACAATGACACTACTTCAGGCAAAGACATTACCAGATTTTATAAGAGTACACACATAATTCAAGAATAAGGAAATAATGTTTGGTATCACTCCCAAGAACCCAGACATACTCATCAAGTATTTGAGGGGTCTAATATAAAAAATAAAATGATGTTGTTCAAACCCATAATGGTGGATGATGTTGAATTTTACAACAAGAAATAGTGAAATTGGCATCTGGAAACAACAAGCATCACCTACACTAAGTGTGGGACCAGGAGGTCCAAGCAGCGCCTACACTAATTGTGGGACCAGGAGGTCCAAGCATCACCTACACTAAGTTTAGGACCATGAGGTCCAAGCAGCAACTACACTAGTGTGGGCTAAATTTGTTGCATGTCTATTTTAGTTATCCCTTAATTAAGATGGACAATAAAATGTAATCTAATCTAAAAATAACTTGTAATAGTTAATTGAGTGTGATAAACTCAGTTAGCTCTTGAATTTCGAGTTAGAGGTAGTTGGTGAGGCATGCAAAGTAATTCTAGTTGTGATAGAGTTCAAAGTGAAATGGTGCATTAGTTAATGCAAGTTGTAATAAGTTAAACTCAGTTAAGTGAGTTAAACTCAGTTGTGATAGTTGTAACTGATTAATACACTAGTGAGATATCAACTGAATTAAATATTATTTAATTCACAATCAATGATCTAACATGCAACTGATGATTTACTATTATTAGTTGCATGCATGTCAGTTATAGTGAAGACCCAGTTGAGACAAAGGTTAAAGGGAAGTGTGACTATCAGTTGTGATATTAGCAGGCTGCCCAGATGCAGTTAAAACACCACAATATGCCCATGATACTTAGTGCAACTGAGAAAGGATGAAATTCCTAAGGAATAGGGATTGAATTCCTCATGAATTGTGTGAGCAATGCAGGTTGGAGACAGGCTGAGAATTGGCTAAGTGTTGGACCAATTTTGTTTAGATTAGTGTGAGACGATAGGCAAATTGCAGGAGATTCTTGTGATACGAATTTCATTGTAACTATTTCATGGTTCCTTATGGAATATACAATATATTATAGAGGGGTTTTGAGCAGCAAAATTTCCCCGGGAAATTATCTATGTTGTGGCTTGACTGATTCTTCTTTGCTTCATGTGATTGGCGATTGTGTTTTTAATTCCACAATTGATTTGTAGAAGCGATTCAGTATCTAGCTTTAGTACATTTTTAGATTGGATTGAATCCATGATATACATGTTTGTTGTATAATTTCTAAATGGTATTGGAGCACAGGAAATTAATTTAGTGAAGGAGGAGTTGAGTCTGTGACTGGATAGAATTCGAATTTGTAGAAAGAATTTCTTGGTGCTACAGCTGATTCAGGGTCGAAATGGCTTTCAATGGCTTGAGATTGGAGTATGCACTCGAGGGAAGCTCTGACTATATTGTTTGGAGATACATGATGGATGCAATACCCAAAGACAATGGCTTGAAGGAATTCATTGATAATGATGGTCCTAAAGCCGTTGTGGAAGATGCTACAAATATTGAAGCATGGCAAAAGAAAGTGGCAAGGGCGAGGAGGATATTACTGGAGGGAGTACAAGACCACATTATATCAAGCCTCTGTGGCAAAGCGACACCATATGCTATGTGGAAAGCTTTGGAAAATCTATTTCAGAGCAGCAGTGACCATAGGAAATTGGCACTGAAAGATAAACTCAGGAAGATCAAGATGGAGAAGAACGACACTATTCCAGTATACTTAACAAATTTTTCCAATGTTGGAATGAGCTTGGGAGTGTAGAAATAAATTTCGTTGATGATGATTTGGTGAGTCTAGCTCTCCTAGGACTTCCAAAGAGTTGGCATAGTTATCAAGACTCTATCAATGGAAGGGGAAAGTTGTTAGATTGGGAACGACTGTGGTTGGATTTAGTGCAGGAGGAGTTTAGACGGAATACCAGAGATGGATCTTCATCTAAGAATGAAGATGAATAATATTGTGCTTTGGATGCCAAGGTGAATAAGGGGAAAGGAAAGAAATTCCATTCCAAATCAAAGACCGATGAAGGAGGAAAGGAGTGTGACATGTCCAGAGTGAAGTGTTTTCACTGTCACAAGCATGGACATTATGCCACAAATTGTCCACAAAAGAAGAAGAACAAGAAGGCTTCACGATCTGCAGCTGGTGAGGCTTTGGCCTCGAAATTTGAGCTTGACTTATCATTGATCACATGCATGATGTCAAGTGTGATGGGATCAGGGTGGTACTTGGATAGTGGTGCATCTTTCCACATGACGGGAAACAAAGAACTTTTCAGTAGCTTGGAGGAGAAGGACCTCTAGATGCATATCGAAATGGGTGACGACGGAAGGTATAGCGCTACCAGGATTGGTACAGTTACTTTCCAGAGACATTTAGGTAAACCATTTTTATTAAAAGATGTAATGCATGTACCAGGCTTGAACAAAAATTTAGTTTCAGTTGCAATGTTGGAAGATAGAGGCTATGTTGTTGTTTTCAGTGAAGGAATTTTTTTCGTGCAACACAAAGCAACAAGACAAGCCAAGAAGATTTGGATTCAAGTTAAGAATCTCTATATATACTTGATGTAGATGTGATTTCTACAAAGCTTCCAACCGTTGGGAAGTGTAAGAAAGCTATGCAATTTACCCTCGAGAGGGAGTTGGATTTGCATGCAGGTGAGGAACTCTTGGTTCCAAAGAATGAACCTCAAGATATGGAGTAGATACAAGCGGAGGATCATGGAGTGGAAGAAACCACTCAAGCAGAGAAATTTCGAGCTAGATGGGCAGAGGGAGTGCATGCAACTACACCTCCAGGTGTGAGGTGGGGCGACATGCAAGATTAATCCCAAGAAGAAATTTGGAAATTAGGGGAATTTTGAGGTCTAAAATGGGCCTCCTAAGGAAAATGTACTATCAAAATTCACTTTATGATAACCAATCACATTTTATGGGATGCCATCATCCCTAATGGTTGAGGTGGCATTGCTTGAGTTAAAGGTACTTACTTGTCACATTCTCAATGTGGATAAAAACTCATGGTTAATCATGGTAGTGCTCTAAGTAATTTTAAAGTCAAAGTAAGTACTCATAATAAATGTCATTTCACACTTTTTGAATAAAAATATAATATTGTCATTTCATATTTCTTGAAAAAAACAATGCATATGCCTATACATTTATTATATTATATTATATTATATTATTTTTTTATAGTATATTAATTACATGTTATTATACAATTTAAATAATATAAATTTTAATTAATAGCATATAATATAATTAAGAATTTATAAATTTATATTTATATTTTATTTTAAGTTATTTAAGTACAAAGGACAAATGCATTAGTTGTTCAATGATAATGACTTTTTCTTGAAAAACTCATTCTTATTTATAGTCACATCAATGCAATTTTTTTTATTAATTTTATTTTTGTACAACTTTTGAATTGAATTTAACTATGGTTACATGGATTGTGGTGCAAAAAGTGAATTGAAAATTCATAAATATTATTTTATTGGTTTAGTTATTATTTTATTATTTCCTTAGGAGGCGCAGGGTCCTAGGGATGGTGTGTCTCATGGATTGAACCTGGCTATGAGGAGCCCACAGAGAAGCAGTAGCATAATTAGTTAGATTTATGCAGTCAAATGTCAGGAGGACATAAATCAGAGTAACAGGTGTCGAATACTGGAGCACAGATCAGAGTTAGCAGAAGTGTAGAGTGCATGGATGCATATGTCAACATCACAGAGAATCCATTAGACATGTGCAGTAGCTAGGAGCAGTTAGAATACTCTGATGACAAATGCATTATACTAAATTTATCATATTTTTGACTGGGCCTTTTTCTATTGTAGTTAGGTCACTTGTAGTGGACTAGGTCTATTTTGTGTTGTTGGCCACATATTTGGTATCTAACCACTACTTGGAACAGTATCTCATGTTGGAACTAGAGGGATGGACGGACATGAAAGCAAGTTTTCCTGTCATTACAAAACATCTAGGAAATATTCTAAACCTTTCCCTTAACTTATCTCTAGCCTGGCTTTGTACAGGCAAGAATGTAGCCCGCCTTTTTCTTTAGAAAATTCAAACAAAGGGAAATCCTTATGCTTGGATAAGATAAGGAACCTGTTACCTCTACTGTATGCTTGGCTGGCTAGTGGGCTAGCATTGATTTCAGTTGTTTGGAGGCTATTCAGTTTTGGAAGTGTTGCATGCTAAGGTTGCATGTGCAAGAAACACTAGAGAAGTGTTGCATGTCGCATGCAAGGGTTTCATGTCGCATGCAAGGACACTCCTTTCTTGTTGAGAGGGAGTGTTGAAGTTTGCAACAAGAAATAGTGAAATTGGCATCCGGAAACAACAAGCAGCACCTACACTAAGTGTGGGACCAGGAGGTCCAAGCAACACCTACACTAAGTGTGGGACTAGGAGGTCAACGGCTTCCTACATTGGTGTGACTCAAATTTGGCGCATGTCTATTTTAGTTATCACTTAATTAAGATGGACAATAAGAATGTAATCTAATCTCAAAATAACTGTAGTAGTTAATTGAGTGTGATAAACTCATTTAGCTCACTTAATTTCGAGAGAGAGGTAGTTGGTAGGGGAGAGATAAGCATCCCAGGTAATTCTAGTTGTAACAAAACACGAAGTGCAGTGGTGCACTAGTTAATGCAAGTTATAATCAGTTTAACTTAGTTAAGTGAGATAAACTCAGTTGTCCTAGTTGTAATTGTTTGATACACTAGTGAGAGATCAAATGAATTAAATATTATTTAATTCACAATCAATGATCTAACATGTAACTGATGATTTACTATTATTAGTTGCATGCATGTCGGGCCCAAAGGAGACCCTAAAAAGACAAGGAAGTGGACTATCAAGCCAGATATTAGCAAAGCGTGTCAGTGCTAAAACACCACAGGATGCCCATGATACTCAGCGCAGTTGAGAAAGGTTGAAATTCCTAACGAATAGGGAATTTATTCCTCATGAATTGTGTGAGCAAGGCGGGTTGAAGACAGGCTGAGAATTGGCTAAGTGTTGGACCAATTTTGTCTAGATCAGTGTGAGACGTTATGCAGATTGCAGGAGAATCTTGTGATAAGAATTGCATTGTAATTATTTCATGATTCCTTGTGGAATATACAATATATGATAGAGGGGTTTTGAGTAGCAAGCTTTCCCTGGGAAATTATATGTGTTTTGGCTTGATTGATTCTTCTTTGCATCATGTGATTGGCGATTGTGTTTTTAATTCTACAGTTGATTTGTAGAAGCGATTTAGTATATATATTTAGTATAATGTTAGATCAGATTGAATCCATGATATACATGCTTGTTGTACAATTTTTACATATGAGGCTTGTGTACAAGCACAGTACCCAAAAAACATAGGCCAGAAGAAATCAAATTCAACTGGTTAAAAGTAGAAGGAACACTAGGAAGCTTCTAAGAAGAGGAAGAACAAGTGGAAATGGGGAAGGACAAGAAAAAAATAGCCACTACACATTAGTTCAAATATCCTATAAACCATTACAATATTGATGGCCACACATAAGAGTATTGGAAACTACATCCATTGTTGAACCCAAAGAATTGGTTTGAGTAGGGACCCAAATAAATTATCATGTTAGGATCATATACAGGGGTGGTGGAACACATAGAGGATGGCAGTGAAATGGGAATGTGTGAGAGAGATAGAGAATTGTGTAAACTTCCCCTCCCATGTTTACTCACTTTTACACGATCTCCAGGGTAAACGTGAGATTAGTGCTACTATGACATGGCCCGACCTCCAAATTATAGTTATGGAAGTGGGGCCCACTATCTGAACACAAATTGACATCCCTCAGGGACTAGAGAATACTCCAGGTAATTAATCCCTGAGTTGGAAATATTTTTCACTAACTTAACACCCTAACCGCACCCTTAACACACTGTGCATACAATTATGAGGCCCCAACCATGTGCATAATTCTGCTTGCCAAAAATTGTGAACAGTGTTACATGGGGTCTTGCCCCCCCCACCTAGGGGTTTAGATTCCTTTCCCCCTCGTGCTTTGGGGTCTTCGAGACTTCTAGGGGGTGTTTCCCCACGTCCCCAAAAATCAAGAAACTAAGGGGCATGTGAGGGGGGACGTTTCTTCAAATTTAGGGGTCGAGGGGGCGTGAGGGGGCGTGAAGGGGTGTGAAGGGAGTGTGAGGGGCCCAAAATTGAAAAAAATATTTTTTAAAGGAAAAAATAAAAAAAATAAACGATTTTTTTTAGGTTAAGCTTTACTTGTGTTATTATGTTTCATTGTTTTATTTTTATTGTTTTTTGTCGACCCTCAACACTGCAGCCCAAAGGCCTTCGCAGCTCACGTCATCGCCCGAAGTAGTCACCTTTGCAACTCATGAAGCAGCTCATGTCCTCACCCGTCACGCCTTCGTATCCCACACCCTTTCATTGTTTGTCATCGGCCCTCACGCCTTTGCAGCTCACGTTGTCGCCTGAAGCCCTCACTCACACTACAGCCCCCGTCGCTTAGCACACTATCGGTATTGAAGCCCGTATTCATTCCACTCTAGCACTCCTCACATTCACGCAGCCCAGCAATCCTCACGCAGCCCAACACTCCTCACGCTTCTGCAACACGCTCACACAGCCCGACACTCTAGCACTCCTCAGCAGCACGCTACCCGTCAACCTTGGCCCTCTCAGCCTTCAGGCTTTAGTCTGTCGACGTGCTCCAGTAAGGATATGCCCACGGCCCCACTGTTTTAAATTTTAATTGTTTTAAATTTTAATTTTTTCACTATTTTTAAATTTTTAAATTTTAAATTTTCACTATTCTTTCACTGTGATGCTAATTTTAAATTTTAATCATAAAAGATAATTTAAAATTTAAAATTTACCTTATAAATAGTCATTTTAATTTTAATTTTTTTTAATTGTTTACATTTTCTGAGTTTTAACTTTTAACTTTTAAGTTTTCTAAGTTCTTTAAAATGTTGTGTAGTATTTTTTTTTTTAAGTTAAATTAAAATTTTTGTTTTTAAATTTTTTAGTTTATAAATTTTAAAATCAAAATGACACGCATAATTTAATAGTGAATAGTGAACAGTAACACAGTTATAATTTATTGATAACAGTGAACAGTAACACAGTTACTGTGTTACAAACACTGCAAATTTTATCAGTGTTTGTAACACAGTAACTACTAATTAATTTTTTTTTCAATAATTACATTTGTTTTATTTCCAAATGGAAAATTTTAATTTTTAATTTTTTTTGCAATTGCAGCCTACAAGTTTGAACTATGAGCCAAAGTTAGTCCACTAATAGTCAGTGAGAGCACCTATAGTGCTAATGAGTCAGAAGATGAACAACAATAAATTCAAAGCAATCACAAGAGGTCACTAAATTATGAAGGCCCACAAAGAGATCTGGAAAAATTTGCAAAGGGGACATTTAATCATCAAAAACCACTTCTAATCTATGCAACTAGACTTCCTAAAAAAAATCCAAAAGTTGGTGGTGGCTCACATGATTGGGTTTGCAATATTTGTGGGCATCACTTTTTGGCATCTATACGAGGTTGAAGCAACATGTTTTATCAATCACAGGTAAAGGAGTCAATATGTGTCTCTCAAAGCACATGACTCCAACTCTAAGAGAGCAACTTTGGAGGCTAGAAAGGGTAGCCACTTCAAAAGGAATGTTTTCTAGCAGAAATGTTGATCCATCTAGTGCTTCATCAAAAAAGGAAAAGGGTGCTATAGGTTCGGTAGTTGCATCTCGTTCTTCTAGAATGGGTGCTACATTGTTTGGGATGTACAATGTTCTATATCGAGATGACACAGATGATGCAATTGGAAAATTTATTTTTGTCAATGGAATTCCCTTCCATGTTGTGCATTCACCTTATTACAAGGAAATGGTCCAAGCAATTGCAAAAATATGGCCTTTGTATGTACCACTTGGAGAACATAAGCTAAGAACATCAATTCTAGATGGATAAGTGTCTAAAATTAATGTGCAGAAAGAGAGAATGAGACAAACATGGTTGAGGTTTGGTTGCTCTATTGTTATGGATGGATGGACTGACATCCGAAAATGCCCACAAATCAACATCATAGTGACATGTGGATAAGGTACATTCTTTCTTAAATTTGTTGACTATTCTGGAAAGTGCAAGGATGCATCTTTCCAACTTGAGCTTCTTCGAGAAGCTATAGAGGATGTTGGTGTTGATAGTGTGGTGCAGGTTGTGACAGATGCAGCAGCAGTTTGTAGATCAGCTGGGTTATTTATTCAAAACAGGTATCAACATATTTTTTGGACTCCTTGTTGTGTGCAAGCAATCAATAATGCACTGAAGGACATTGGAAAAATTCAATGGATATCAGATTTGGTGACAACTGCTAGATCTGTGCAGATGTTTATCTACAACCACCACACCTCCTTAGCCATGTACAGGGCTCACACGAGGAAGGAATTCCTCAAGCCCACTGATACTATATATGCTAGCTATTTTCTCTTATTGGAGAGGATGTTAGAGGTACAAGCACCACTACAATCCTTGGTTGTGAATTCAGAGTGGGGAAGGTGGTCAAAATCAAAGATAGACTCAGGAAAGAAGGTCAGGCTTCAGGTGTTGGACAATGATTGATGGGTGGATTGTGCTTATTTGGTGTCATTCTTGGGCCCTATTTTGGAGTTCATTCGTTACACTTATTCGAATTCTCCTAGTCTTGGACAAATATATGATACCTTTGATAGTATGTTGGGTCGTTTGAAGACACCCATTCAGCAGAGGGAGCCCTCATTAGAGTTCTATACATCCCAGATTCGACCCATCATTCAGCGTAGGTGGGATCACATGAACACACCTTTTCACATGGTAGCATATGCATTAAACCCAAAATGGTATGTTGAAAGGCCTCGAAGAGTGCCTCCTATTTATGATCCAGAGGTAAAGAGTGGCTTCCTAGCTTCAATTGCAAATATGTACAGTGAGGAGGAGGGGGAAAAGTTGCGAAGACAATTTGCTCAGTTTGCATCTCTTAGTGGCCCCTTCAACACACATGGTGCTCAGGCAGATTGCATAGATATAGCCCAAGATGACCTGGTTGGTTGGTGGAGGATGAATGGGGATGGTGCTCCAAAGCTCAAACATCTTTCTATGTGTTTGTTGTCTCAGATTTCTAGTTCCTTTACAGCAGAGAGGAATTGGTCCACATATAGCTTCATCCACTCTATCAAGAGGAACAGGCTTACCTCTAAAAGAGATGAGAAGTTAGTTGTTGTGCACAGTGCCCTACGTCTTGAGCATAGGAATACACTTGAGTATTTGAAGGGACCGGCAACCCGATGGGATGTTGATCCAGAGGATGATGCACAGGCTGATATGGAGGAGAGGCTTGATGAGACATAGATGGGGTTGGTTGGTGTGCCACTTAGCATGTTTGAGAATCCAAGTGATTCTGATTCAAATGGTGACATGGTTGATCTTGATATATTTGTGCAGCAGTTGGATGCAGAGACTAGTGGGCCATTACCTTGAGCATTTATGCTCATTTATCATTATGATGATATCATTTGATATTCATATGTTATGTTTTATGTTTTAGACATAACTTGTTTGCTTTTAAGTTTTATGTTCCAAACTCTAGTTGTAAACTTCAGTTTAAACTTTATTTTGAATCTTGATATGATATTATATATGTCATGACTCATATGATATCTTAAACTTTTTTTTCATTGTACATTGTTAGTAGTTACATTAATGATTATACAGTTACAAAGTTACATATGAATCTATTATGTATGTTTCAACTTTTAACTTTTAAATTTGTTTTAGTTATATGATTCATCATTCATCGATTTATAATTTTATCATTTATGATTTTATCTTTCATGATGTAAGTGTATGATGACTGTATATAGTATATACATTCCTTGTAAAAATGAAAAATAATATTATATTATTCAATGATATATATATATATATATATATATATATATATATATATATATATATATATATATATATATATATATAATTTTTATGACCCCAACGTCCCCCCACTTTTCCTGAAGATTGGTAGGTATTTTTTGCATAGGCCGCTCTCGCGATCCCTCGCCCCCTCGCTCCCACATCCAGGGGACTTGGTGGAACATGGATTGTGACCAAAAATCCCCATTTCAGTGCATGCAGTCATAATATCTATGCCACTTTTTTCAGGAAAGCCTCCAAACCACTGCCCAGAACTGCCTGTAACTTTCAATAATCATAAATAAGATAATGACAAGGATAACCATTCAAAACTTGAACAATATATTGATTATAACATGCATATTCCATGATAGGGATTTCGTCAAACATATGTTAAACATGAAAGCTATAGGTCATGAATGCATATATGATCATAAACTTATGAACTTCATCTAAGAATCACCAAGAAGGCTCAATTCCCTCTCAAGTTAGTTGTTGTAGAAATTATACAAACAATATGTATATCATGGATTCAATCCGATCTAACAAGGTACTAAAGCAAGATATTGAATCCTTCTACAAATCAATTGCGGAAAATAAACACGATTGCCAATCACAACAAGTAAAGAAAGAAGAAAATCAAACCACAACACATATATTTTCCTGGGGAAAGCTTGTTGCTCAAAACCCCACTATCTTCTATTGTATATTCAACATGGACACATGAAACAATTACAATACACTCTTCTCACAACAGTCTCATGTACTCAATTAATTGTCTCACACTGTCCTGGACAAAACTGACAAACACTTAGCCAATTCTCGGCCTCTAAATACCTTGTCTGCCTTGCACAATTCCTGATGAATGCAATCCCTATTGTTTAGGAATTTTGGCCTTCCTAAACTACGCAAGGATCATGGGCAATCCAATGAGTGTTTGGTTGCATGGGTGCAACCCAATAATCCTACAACTGATAGTTAACATCCCTTTCACCTTTGTCTTAACTGGGTCTCCAAGGGAACTGACATGCATGCAGCTAATAATAGCAAATCATCAATTGCATGTTAGATCACTGATTATGAATTAAATAATATTTAATTCACTTAATCTCTCACTAGTGCAACAAACAGTTACAACTAGCACAACTAAAATTAACTCACCTAACTGAGTTAACTGATTACTCATGCATTAATCTAATGCACCAACTGCACTTCGAACTCTATCACAACTAGAATTACTTTGCATGCCTTACCAACTACCCTCAAATTGAAATTCATGAGCTAATTGAGTTCATATTAATTAATTATTACAAGTGATTATGAGATAATATTACTTTTGATTGTCCATTTTAATTAAGGGAAAATTAAAATCGGCATGCACCAAATTCAACCCACACCAGTGTAGGTGTTGCTAAGACCTGTGGTCCCACACTAGTGTAGGTGCTGCAATTTCTTGTTGGACTTCAACAGTTGCAACAACATTTCTTAGCCCATGTGTTCATCAACCATTCAATAAACTATCAAATCATGAACAAGAGCCATAGCTAGAGCACATCATATAACCATGTTTATAACTAGAATAGAAACCATGACAAATCAACCATAAAATCCACATAATAACAAGTACATGTGCTCATCAATTACATTAGAATAATAGTTCATATTAACTTATGTAAAATCCAACCAAGTCAGGACTTCCACGTACCACCCGACCATAGATTGGGTTGAACCAAATATTTCTTTCAACCAATCACCCCTGTGCCATATTCCAACTATGAATGTGGGATTTCATGGGATAAACCAAGACATAACCAAATAGAGAATCCAGAGGTTAAACCACCTCCACCCTCAAGCTACCTTCATCTCACCTAAATCGGTCCTGAGATTCGAAAACCAAACCAAACTTGGATGCCTCATAATTCCTTCACCATACCTTGAGGAATTTTCCTCTCTCCACCCACCTGTCAAGAGCTTCAAGTAGAAAACCATATCCATCCCAAACCTTTGGGATTTTCCTAAGACCACCTCACCCAGTTCTAAAACCTTCCATAAATCCAAAGCTTAACCAATAATGAATCCCATCACACCATGGTTATCTAAGAAATGATAAGGAAAGGTTGAAACCACTATCAAACTAGGAAAAACTCATGCCAATGAAAACAAATGAACCAAATAAACAAATTCAAGTACCATCCATTCACATCCTAGCAAGGAAATCACACATGCAACTTGTTACCTGCAAGATCTTCCTATTGAAGTTGTTGATCCAACCTTCCCCTTGCACTCCTTTGTTTCCTTTGCGTGTCCTTCTCCTTCCTCTGTTTGCTTTCTTGTCTTTCTCCAAATCCAAGTGAATGCCCCAAGTGCTCCAAGAATTCTCTGTGTGCAAGAGTGTAAGAGAGCCAAACGCCAAACGGACAAAAGCTATGAATTTTTTCTGTCAATCATTTTTATCATTGATGTCTCTTTTTTCCTTCGTTTTCCTCTAATTTCCCTTGCTTGCAAATTTGTGTCTCTCCACCTTCCTTTTCTCCTATTTTCTTTTATTTTCAAAATTAAATGTCATTTATTGCCTCTTTTCCTTTTCCAATTTCCATAGCCATTAAAAAACCACAAGTGATTCCTACTAAAGTGTTTTTCCAACATTTAGCTTGGAATATGTGTCCCATGACCTTGGTGTTATGTTTCCTTTATTGTCCTTTATTACATGAAACTTTAACTCGACATTGTTACAAACCCCTCCCCCTTGGGGGAACACCGTCCTCGGTGTTATATGACACCTATGACCAAAAAACCACTGCAAACAAAACATATTGCATATAGATATTTATAACATAGCTCGATGCAATGTTTACAATGACATCCTTCTGAAAAACAAAACAAATATATCACTTATTGGAGCTTTATAACACAACTCATTATGGTATTTACAATCGTATATATATATACAAAAAACTCATTTTCTTGAACCAAAAAATAATCAAGGATACGAATCTTGCATCTGGTCAACCATCTCCCATGTAGCTTCATCAAGCCCAAAGTGCTTCCAATGCACTTTAACTTGCTAAGTTGCTTGGTTCCGAAGCATGAGTTGTTTCCATTGCAATATGCATTCAGGCTCTAGATGGAACTCTCTCTCTGGTTCCACCTACAATATAAACCAATCAGTCACATGATCAACATCCTGGACATATCTCTTAAGCAATGAAACATGGAAAACATCATGGAATTTCACTATTGGACACATTGCAAGTCTGTAGGCCACTATTCCAATCCTCTTCAAGATCTTAAAATTCCCACAATACTGAGGTGCCATCTTGGCACATGATCCAATCCTCAAGGAGCTCCTCTCGAGCTTGATGCACAAGTGCACATGTTCCCCAACCTAAAACTCCTTGAATTATCGATGTTGATCTGCATAACTCTTTTGCCTATCCTACACTACCTTAAAATTCATTTTAATAACCTGCATCTCTTACTCCATCTCAACCAATATACCTAGTTCAATTAGCACCTTGTTCATTGGATCACTCCAGCTGATAGTGTTATTTTTTTTAGCATATGATGTGTTATAGTCTCGAAACTTTGTGGAGAGGCTAGAGCATAAAAGTTCTCCATAACCCAGAAATATTTTCTGGAAATTCCACCTAGAAGTGACTCAATTATATGATTATCTATTTTTTTTAATATTTTATAAGTTTACACTTAGAAAAATTGGATAATTAACTAGAATTAATTGATATAAGGTGTGAATCATCTAGAAACTCACACAGATCGACTTTGATATGATATTGGCCCTTGATTAAGTTTTAATATTGGTCGTTGGAGGTCCAACAGAGGATTATAAGAAGTTTATGGGTAGATGGAGAACACACTTGTGGGATTCGATTTCCTTGGTAGTTGGATTTCGATAGAGAAAAAACAGTTGTTGGAAATCCAGAGAAGGAAGTAAATACAATGAGGGGAACAGACAATGAGTCTGGAGGAAGTTTTCAAGATCCAAAGAGTCAACTACCAGAGGGTTGAGTTTCCTCAGTGAGGTTGCACAGAAGCTTCAGAGGTAGAGTTCGATTTAGCTAGACAAAGGGTTGATTCAGTTGTTGGAGGTCGAGAAGATTTCAAGAAGGGGCCAGCGAGTCATTCTCGGAGACTGGATTTGGAAGACGGCTTGATAAATGGAAATTCCAAGCAAATCATCCTAGTGCATGCTCCAAGGCTGATACATGGGTTTTGTGGGGCCCATTCAAAGCCAGTTTCATAGTTGGATCAGTGTCGGGTGAGGAAAAATTTGTCTCGCTAATTTTTTGTGGCCAGTTTCTCCTGTAGTGGATTGCCAGTTTGTGCATCCATATTGTACTCAGAATTTCACTATTGCATAATAATAAAACCCTCATATGTTACACCATTTTTCCCAAGTTGGGTTTTTCTGGGGACATTTGTCCAAAAATAAATGTGTTAATTTTAATGTGTGTGTTTGTTAATATTTTCTCAGTTTCCAACGTTGTTTTCTTCCACAGTTTATTTTTGAAGGGTGCAATGTGTTTAATTCGATGTTTCCATAGCAATAAACTGAATAATTAATTTATCAGTTAGAAGAATTAATACCAGTTGTTGCAATAGGGTTTCAGTAGTGAAATTTCCACATGGTATCAAAGCGCAAGTGATCAGCCAGGAAGCGGAGAAGGGAATTTCATTGTTCAGAAGGTGCAATAGGCTGAAATTCTTTGAGGTTGCATAGTACCTAAACAAACAAATCGAATTATTGGGCAAGGATTCGATTTTTAGTTGCAGGGTTGTAGAAAATTCGAAGTTGCTAAGAATAGTGATTCTAGTAGACAGAGGGAGCAGCAACAGCTCAAATTTTCCCTGAGCATATTCCCAGGTTGGATGTGAAGGGTTTTTTAGCATCTTGCAGAAGCAGAATATTCATTGGGTGGAAGATAAAATCACACATAGCAGAGGGAAAAATTCTCTCAGAGGGTGTCTAACCAAGAAATTTGATTTTCCTAGTTACATATGGGCAGTAGCAGCTAGCAGGACTACGCATTCCATATAGGAGTTCGAATAGAAGAGAAGAAACCAAGCGAAGGGAAAGAGGGAGTTTTTGACAGTTTCTGAGATGGCCACGACTGGGACTAGAGATCAAGATAGATTCTAGGGAGCCTGAAACTATGTCATTTGGAAGGCTACGATGTCCTTCCTTCTAGACGAACATGGTATGAAGACCTATGTACAAAATGTGGTAGCAGTACCCTCGGATGTTAATCATATCAAGGAGTACATAAAGGAAATGGAAAAGGCTAAGAGGATGATTTTGGATGTAGTTCAAGATCATTTGGTCTCACATGTGGTAGATAAGGTTATGACCAAGGAAATGTGGGATACTCTTTTCGAGCTATTTCAGAGTTCTTTCGAGCAGCGAAATATATTTCTCGAGGAGAAACTAAGAAGCATATGGTTGTAGAAGGGTGAGAACATAGATGACTTCCTCACCAAGATCCAGAAAGTATGATATCAGATTGCAGCGGTTGGGGAGGCATCCCAACCCACAGAGCTTGTACGATTGGCATTAAATAGTGTCTTAAATGAATGGCAGGTATTTTTCCAAAGCATCTTGGGTAGATACACCTTGCCTAAGTGGGACAAGATGTGGTCTGATCAACAACAAGATTTGAGGTGGGATCTAGTAAAAAGTACCATCAGCGGCAGCAGCAAGGGAATGACAAGTGTGAAGGAAGAAGATGTTGGACATTGGGTTCAACACTCCCCGTGTGTTTTACAACATCAACTAACCGCCTCTTGTGGATCCTAACTCAGGTGATTGTAGCGGAGACTAACACCTGCGGGTTTTTGTCTAATGGCAATCGTGATTCCAACAAGTGGTATCGGAGCGACAGGTCTCAAGTTCAAAACTCACCTAGATCGCATTGGGGGGGAGATTATTGGACATTGGGTTCAAAGCTCCACATGTGTTTCGCAACATAGACTAATTGCCTCTCGTGGATCCTAACTCTAGAAATTGTAGCAGATACTAACACCTGTGGGTTTTTTTCTAACGACAATCATGATTTCAACAGAAGAAAATGTGGCCCTAGCATCTAAGGGTCTCAATCAGGGGCAGGGAGAGCAGAAGAAGAAGAAGAAGGATCTATCAAAGTTCAAGTGCTTTAGATGTGGTGAGATTTTTTACTACAGTATGCAGTGTATTCTCAATAAGAAGGACAAGTAGGACTAGGTGGCAGCATTAGTCGAGATAGACAAATTGTCCTCCGGGTTGGAGGAATACTTTGTTATGATGGCAGTCATACATCCATGAGTGAGGTGGGGCGACTTGGAGCTATAATCCTAGAGATTGCAGAGATTCGGAAGGGCCCATTGAGGTGTCCTCCTCATGGATCATTACCTTGCTACATGGGCCCACAATATTCATTAGCAGGATGGATCATTTTCAATGATGCAGTCAAATTCCAGAGTGATAGTTGCATATTAGTAGCAGTCAGATGTTGAGGAGCGTAGTGCAGTGTTGGCAACAGTGCATAGTCGAATAGTAGAAGAGTCAGCAATAGCGCAAATCCTTCAATGGGTTGTGTAGTAGCTAGAAGTAATCGGAGACTTGGGAGATAGATGCATCATATTGAGCATTGTTGATTCAATATTGTGAATGCTTCTCAATTGCAGTTGTTGCATTTGCAACAACAATAGATGGGAGGGAGTTGTAGTGCAGATACAAAGTTAGAAGCAGTACAACAGTGTTAGCAGCAGCAAGGATGGAACATCAGAGTTTTGCAGTAGTTGGTGGGCAATATCCAGAAGCATGGGACATCAGCAACATGAAACAGGGTGGTACAGAGATAGGGTGTGCAGCATTAGAACACAGTCCTCGCTAAGAAGGAGTGTTAGTTTTTGTAGCATCAGGTGTGTTCTAGTCTCGAAAATTTGTGGAGATTCTAGAGCATATTAGTTCTCCATAACCAAAAAATCGTTTTTGGAATTTACACTTAGAAGTGTCTCAATTAGATTTATCCTATTTTTTAATATTTCCTAAGTCTAAACTTAGGAAAACTAGTTAATTAATCAGAATTAATTGAGATAAGGTGTGAATCATCTAGAAACTCACACATATCAACTTTGATATGATCTTGGCCCTTTATAAAGTTTTAATATTGGTCATTGGAGATCCAACAGACGATTATAAAAATAAGTCAATGGGTAGATGGAAAAGACACTTGTGGGGTTCGATTTCCTTAGCAGTTTGATTTCCAGAAAGCAACAACATTTGCTCGAAATCTAGAGAAGGAAGCAGAGACAATGAGGGGCAAGGACAGTGACTCCAGTGGAATTTTTCCAAATCTGGAGAATCAACTACAGGAGGTTCATGTTTCCTCATTGAGGTTGCGTAGAGGCAACACAAAAGATTCAGAGGTAGAGTTTGATTTAGCCATACAGAGGGACAATTCAATTGTTGGAGGCTAGGAATATTTATGTAAGGGACCAACAAGTCATTCTCAAAGGATGGATTGGGTAGACGGATTGATCACTTGTAGTTCTGGGCAAGGTGTCCTATTTCCTATGCAGATTTGACACAAAGGTTGATGCAGGGCTTTCGTGGAGCCCATTCAAAGCCAATTTTGGAGTTGGATCAATGTCGGGTGAGACAACTTTTGTCTCACTAATTTTTTGTGGCCAGATTCTCCTATAGTGGATTGCTAGTTTATGCATCCAGATTATACTTAGAATTTCACTATTGCATGATAATAAAACCCTCATCTACTACATCAATTTTCCCAAGTTGAGTTTTTTTTTCTAGGGACATTTATCCAAAAATAACTGTGTTATTTTTAATGTGTGTGCTAGTATTTTCTCAGTTTCCAATGTTATTTTCTTCTGCAATTTATTTTTAAAGGTTTCATTGTGTTTAATTCAATTTTCTCATAGCAATAAACTGAATAATTGATTTATCAGTTACAAGAATTAATACCAATTGTTGCAATAGGGTTTTGGTAGTGAAATTTTCACGTATAGGAGTATTGCAACTCTACCCATAGAGAACCTCAAATGGGCTCATCCTCAAGGACTCTTGATACCCATTATTATATGAAAATTATACCAGTGGAAGATACTCCTCCCACTTCATCTGTTGATGCATGACATACATCCTCAACATATCCTCAAGAATCCTACTAACCGTCTTTATTTGTCCATCTATCTGTGGATGAAAAGTTGTGTTGAAGGCGAACTTTGTCCCCAAGTCTGCAAAAAACTCCTTCCAAAACCTGGAAGTGAACTTGGAATCTCTGTGTAATATAATATTTTTTGGAACACCATGGAATCTCACTATCTCCCTAATGAAGATCTGAGCTACCTCACTAGCTGAATTTGTAGACTTCATTGCAATGAAGTGAGCTACCTTGCTCAACCTATCAACTACAACCATGATGGAATCATGTTTCTTCAATGTCCTTGGAAAACTTCTAATGAATTCCATGGAAATGACCTCCCATTTCCACTTTGGAATCAAAATAAGATACAATACCAACTAGATGCTTACACTATGCTTTCACTTGTTGATAGTCCAGACATCTCGCAACAAACCGAGCCACCTCTTTGTTCAAGTTCGTTCAATGATAGAAGTTCTTGACATTTTTTAAAGTATCTGACATCCTGGGTGGTATGAATATGCTTCACATGAAACTCCCTTGAGATAATCTTCTTGAGCTCACTGCTATCTGGAAAATAAATATTGTTCTTGAATCTGACTAGGCCATTTGTCGTGAGGTGATACTTGTAGAAATTATATAACTAATGTGTTATATATCCAAGATTCTCCTGATCACAAACTATTTGACTTCATGCACAATACAGAATCTATTCCACCATTGATCATCACATGCGGAAATAAACAAGATTACAATGCACACATGAAACCATAAAAATTCACACACATTAACACAGTCATTTAACAGGAAATCCTAAAGCTAAAAACCCCAACTATATGTATATAATATATGTCATAAATATCATGTAACAATCCTCATACAAAGTTGAACATGTCAAGCTCTCAGTACAATACAATCGCTACACACCAATCAGGTCCGATCTAGCAAATCCATGCACCGATCTATGCCACCTGCTAGCCTGCCTCTACTGCGCAATCCCTGCTGAAGAATGGCTTTGAATGAACTCGAATCCACCTGGCTTGCACTTCACAATCCTCATTGGCATCTCCACTGAGTGTTGGATCCAATCAATGAATTACTATAGTCACAACTGATAGTCACACTTGCTCTTTCACCTACCTCTCCACTGGTCTCCACTGAACTGTTCATGCATTGTAGTTAACTGATGTATTCTTCAGTTGATTAATGAGTTATTATTTAGTGAATTAATTAACTAATTAATTCACACCACTCTCACTAGTGTATCAATTAGTTAGACTAGATACAACTAGCTCAAATGAGTCTAACTGAGTTAAACTGAATACAACTCCACCAACTACCTCTATAACTCCACCAAACTCAGTCACATGAGTTCTAACTAAAGTCCTCATGAATTAGCTCCAGTAAACCTTTAGGAGTAGCGTAATTCCTTCTGTCAGCTGCTGTGCCACATCTGTGCACTTAACTGAAGTGCTCCAAGAGAATAAGATAATGTTTAGAGTCCAAATATTATTAAGAGCTAATAATATTCGACATATCTATTTTTAGACCTGCAATCTAAAAATAGATTCCGCGCAATATGTCTAAAAACAGAAGTCCATATATTTTTCCAACTTGACCAACCATCCACAAATAGCATCTTGCAACTCATAGAATATGATTGAAATGTCTAAAAATAGACTTTGCGCCAAAAATAGCCTGCGGGCCCACTTTGTGAAGGTGACTCTTTTCACTAAGCTCATCATCTTGTTGAATCTCAACACTCCCTCTCAACAAGATAGGGATTATCTGCCACCCCAATCCTGTCTCTATGGTATTCGAATTTTCTCCTAGTGAGCACCTTTGTCAAAATATCAGCATCCTGATCCTCCGTAGGAATGTAAGATAGTAACATGATCTTCCACTGCACACAATCTCTGATATGATGGTACCGGATGTCAATATGTTTAGATCTATCATGAAATACTGGATTAACCAAGAGTTTAATGCAACTTTGATTATCACAATATATCACAGTAGGATCTAAGTGTGAACCGAACAACCCGACCAGGATCTTCCTCATCCATATAGCCTCGCATGCAGCCAAACTTGCTGCCATGTACTCGGCCTCCGCTGAATTGAGTGCCACAAATCTTTGTTTCCTACTGTACCAAGAAACTGTTGTAGACTTGATACTGAAAATCCCTCCAGATGTGCTCTTTCTGTCCGTTGGGCTCCCTGCCCAATTTGCATCCGTGAAGCCATGCAGCTTCACCTCATCCGACTGTCTGTACCATAGTCCATATCCAGATGTGCCCCTGAGATACCTCAGGACATGCTTGCCTGCCTTCCAAAAGAGCTTGGTAGGCTTAACCATAGCTTGTGAAAGCTAGTTAACAGTGTAGCATATGTCCGGTCGTGTATTGACCAAATACATGAGCGAACCAACCAACTGTCGATAAACAGTGGCATCCACTACCTCTGCCGATGTAGCATCCTCTTTGCTCCAACCACCAGGAAGAGGAGTGTCGATAGGCTTGCAGCCTTGCATGTTGAGCTTCTCCAATATCTCCCGGGCATACTTGCCTTGAGACACAAACATTCCACCCTTCCGCTGCCAAATGTCCAATCCCAAGAAATAATGAAGGAGGCCCAAGTCCTTCATCTCAAACTCATTTGCAAGATCTGCCTTGCATGAGTGTATCAATAGTTCATCACCCTTTAGTATCAAATCATCTACATAAAGTACAATGATTAGCAAATTACCCTCAACCAAAATCTGGTACAGGTTAGGATCTGCCTCACTCTTGGTAAAACCAGAATCCCAGGAATTGAAATAAGCTGTATCCAGTGTATGCAGCCACGGTACTTGTTCCAGTAGCATACGAGGCATCTCTTGAGCACGCACACATCATTAAATTACTGAAGATTTCGAAACCCTTAGGCTGCTCTATGTACACCTCCTCCTCAATGACTCCGTTGAGGAACGCAATCTTCACATCCATCTGATGAATGTGCCAACCCATCTGCGCTGAGAGAGCAAGGATGCTCTGTATGGAAGAATACCTTGCGACAGGTGCAAAGGTTTCTTCATAGTCGATCCCCTCGATCTGTGAGAAGCCCCAGGAAAACAATATTTCCTTGTACTTCTCGATGCTCCCATCAACAGCTTGCTTCACTTTGTAGATCCATCTCAAACCTACCACTGATTTCCCTTCCGGCCTTGGGACAATCTCCCATGCACTGTTTCTGACAATCGAATCGTACTTTTCCACCATGGCATCTACCCATGCAGGGTCCTCCACAGCTTCCTCGAAAGAGGATGGCTCCGTCACGATACACTTTCTCATCATAGCCATGTATCCAGTAAATCGGTCAGGTGACTGTCTCTGTCTGCGCTATGATGTAGGTGCTCCTACATTTTGCGTTACATCAAGATTCAGTCGCTCAACTTCTGTAGTGTGCTTCCGCCCTCTGATGTTTGGCACTGCATGAGTGGTTTCTTCCACTCCATGAACTTCCTTTTGTGGTTGATCCACATCTTGCGGCTCATCTTTAGGAACTAATAGCTCCTCATCCGCATGCAAGTGTAGCTCCCTCTCAAGCGACAACTTCATGGTTTTCTCCTCATGAAATTTGATATCCCATTGCACAACAGTCTTCCGACTGTCTAGCAAATACACACGATAGTTGTGGGGTGTTTCTGTGTACCCCATAAATATCCCAACCTCTACAGTCGGCTCGAGCTTCTTCCTCGCATCCTTCGTCACATGAATGTAAACAGGTAAGCCAAAAATCTTCAAATGAGAAATATCAAGCTTCTTACCAGAAAACGCTTCTTCAGGTGTACTTATGCCAAGTACTCTATGAGGACAACAGTTTTGCACATAAACAGCAGTGTTGCATGCCTCATCCCACAAGTGTATGGGAAGGCCCTAATCATGCAACATCGCCCGTGCAGCACCCACGATTGTTCTGTTCTTTCTCTCCGCGACCCCATTCTGTTGTGGGTTATGAGGCGCTATGAGCTCTCTTCGAATTCCTTCTGTGCTGCAAAAGTCTTTGAATTCGCCAGAGATGAATTCACCACCATTATCGCTCCTTAGAGCCTTCACTTGCTTCCCAAACTCTTTCTCAACCAATGCCTTGAACTCACAAAACTTTGAGTATGTCTTACTCTTCTTCTGCATGAATAAGATCCAGCACTTACGATAAAAGTCATCAACAAATATCACATAATACATGTGCTTTGTTGTCGAAGCTATTGAGAAAGCTCCACACACATCTGTGTGAATTCTCTCAAGGATCGTCATGGCGTGACTATCCTTCTCATGAAAGGTGGCTTTCACAAATTTTCCCAAAGTACATCCCTTGCACTGATCTAACTACGCAAGTGTACCCTTGGGAAGCCCGATAGAAATCTGCTGCAAAATTTTCAAAGCACCATGGTGAAGATGGCCCAATCTCCTGTGCCACAATTCGCCCTCATCCTGGCTCACCACTGATTCTGCTTTGCCTGTCATTGTTGCGCAACCATCTACTTGCAATTGATAAAGGTTCTTAACTCAAACCCCTATCCTCCGGGTTTCACCAGTTGCCTTACTGCGCAGGAAAGCCTTTCCCTCGCTAAAGACAACATCATATCCCTTGTCTTCCAACATAGCCACAGAGATCATATTCTTCTTCAATCCTGGAACATGCATGACATCCTTCAATATGAAAGTTTTACCAGACTCCCTCTCAAAGGAAATGGTCTCGATACCAGTCGCACTGTATCTACCATCATCGCCCATTTCTATGTGCACTCCAAGATCCTTTTCATCCAGATCACTGAAAAAATCTTTATCTCCGGTCATATGGAAAGATGCACCACTGTCAAAAAACCACATTGATCCCATCACACTTGAAACCAAGCATGTGATCAGCGAAAAATCCAGCTCAAACTACGAGGCTAAGGCCTCTCCAGCTGCAGATCCAGTAGCCTACTTATTTTTCTTCTTCTGTGGACAATTACTGGCGTAATGTCCGTGTTGGTGACAGTGAAAGCACTTCATCTTGGACAAGTCCTGATTCTTGCATTTCACACCAGATTGAGAAGGATTTTTCTTTCCCTTCCCTTTCCTTGCTTTGGCATCCAAAACGCAATTTTCTTCATCTTCATTCTTTGATGAATATCCATCCCTGGTACCTCGCCTTATCTCCTCCTGCACAAGATTTGACCAACGTCGCTCCCATCCTGGCAGTTTCTCCCGACCATTGAAAGAGTCCTCGTAGTTGTGCCAACTCTTCGAAAGCCCAAGGAGAGCCAAGCTCACCAAGTCCTATTCATCTACAGTAACCCCCAAACTTCCCAGCTCATCCCTGCACTGGAAAAACTTCGTGAGGTACTTGGGTATACTTTCGCCCTTCTCCATTTTTATTTTTCTGAGCTTGTCTTTAAGCGCCAACTTCCATTGGTCACTTCTGCTTTGGAACAAGTCTGTCAAAGCTTTCCACATCAAGAATGGAGAAGCTTTACCATGAAGGCTGGACACTATGTGATCCTTCACACCTTCCAACATAATCCTTCGACATTTTTTTGTCTTCTTTTTCCATGCATCAAGTGCGGCAGCATCGCTAGAAGCAGGTTTTGAAATTTATGCATCTATGAACTCCTTCAACCCATTATCATCTAGAACCGCCTCCATCTTATCCTTCCATGCAATATAATTCGAGCTGCCCTCAAGGGAATACTCCAATCGCAATCTTTTGAAAGACATTTCAATGAATGCTCAACTTCGACACCAAGAAAACACTGCAACAAATTCGAATTCCACCAGCACAAAACTCAACCGCTTCAATAATTGCAATCTGCTCCAATGATCAACTACTTTGATACCATGTAGAAATTATATAACTAATGTGTTATATATCCAATATTCTCCTGATCACACACTATTTGACTTCATGCACAATACAGAATATATTCCACCATTGATCATCACACGTGGAAATAAACAAGATTACAATGCACACATGAAACCATAAAAATTCACACACATTAACACAGTGATTTAACGGGAAAGCCTGAAGCTAAAAACCCCAACTATATGTATATAATATATGTCATAGAGATCATGTAACAATCCTCATACAAAGCTGAACATGTCAAGCTCTCAGTACAATACAATCGCTACACACTAATGAGGTCCGATCTAGCAAATCCATGCACCGATCTCTGCCACCTGCTAGCCTGTCTTTACTGTGCAATCCCTGCTGAATAATGGCTCTGAATGAACTCAAATACACCTGGCTTGCACTGCGCAATCCTCATTGGCATCTCCACTGAGTGTTGGATGCAATCAATGCATCACTATAGTCACAACTGATAGTCACACTTGCTCTTTCACCTACCTCTCCACTAGTCTCCATTGAACTTTCCATGCACTGTAGTTAACTGATGTACTCTTCAGTTGATTAATGAGTTATTATTTAGTGAATTAATTAACTAATTAATTCACACCACTCTCACTAGTGTATCAATCAGTTAGACTAGATACAGCTAGCTCAGCGAGTCTAAGCGAGTTAAAAGCCCGAATCTGACTCCACCAACTTCTCTATAACTCCACCAAACTCTATCATGAGTTCCTAGTGAAGTCCTCATGCAATAGCTCCACTTAACCCTCAAGAATAGCGTAATTCCTTCTGTCATCTCTTGTGCCACATCTGTGCACTTAACTGAAGTGCTCCAAGAGAATAAGATCATGTTTAGAGTCCAAATATTATTAAGAGCTAATAATATTCGACATATCTATTTTTAGACTGGAAATCTAAAAATAGATTCCGCCCAATATGTCTAAAAATAGAAGTCCATCTATTTTTCCAACTTGACCAACCATCCACAAATAGCATCCTGCAACTCATATAATATGATTGACATGTCTAAAAATAGACTTTGCGCCAAAAATAGCCTGCGGGCCCACTTAGTGAAGGCGACTCTTTTCACTAAGCTCATCATCTTGTTGAATCTCAACACCTCATCTCTATCACCTTCACCTTGTTGTCATAATATTTGATTCAACTACTCGTACCTGTCATCATGTTTCCCTGCATGCAAGATATACTCCTATAAATATGTCCCATGTGAACTCATATTTGAAATGTGATTCACCTGCACTATCCTACCAAGAGCATTTGCAACCTGATTCTTCTTGCCCTTAATGTACCTCATCTTGAAATCAAACTCACTAAGAGTATTCACATTCCTAGGAGCTGTTCCCATGAATGATCTGACCTCATCCACATTCCTAGGAGCTGTTCACTTCATTATAGCTTTAATATTTTCCGAGTCCACTGATATCCCCTCCTTAGAAAAAACATGTCCCAAGTAATGAATCTGAGACTAAAATAAATTTCACTTGTTGAGATTGGCATATAACTGATGCTCTCTCAACAATCTCAACATTTTGTTAGGTGCTCTGCATGATCCTCCTCATTCTTAGAGTATATCAATATATCATCAATGAATACTATCACAAAATTTTCCAGATAAGGACGCAGCAAATTGTTCATCAAGTACATGAAAGTGGTTGGAGCATTAGTAAGACCAAAAGAAACCACTACAAACTCATAATGCCCATACCTAGTATAGAATGCAATCTTGTAGATAACCTCTTCTTTGATGTGCGCCTGATGATATCCTGATCTCAAATCAATCTTTGAAAACATTGTTGCTCCCTTCAATATTCGACAATGGATACCTTTTCTTAATCCTCACCTTGTTTAGTTTCTCAATGCACAATATGAGAGTACCACCCTTCCTATTTACAAACAATATTGGTGCACCCCAAGGCGACATAATTAGCCTTATGTATCCCTTATCAATAATTTCCTTAAGCTGCAACTTCAATTCCACCAACTTTTGAGTGCTCATCTTGTAAGGTTCCTTTAATGTTGGTGTTGGTCCTAGTACCAACTCAATAGAGAAATCCACTTCCCTATGAGGTGATAAATCTGAAATCTTTCTAGGAAATACATCATGACACTGTTGCAAAATAGGATACCTCTTGGTGACTTCATCATCCTCAAAACCCTTCCCTTTGTCACTGGAAACATGCACTACAAATAATACACACCCCTTCTTGCTACTGCACTTAGCTTACATGGTTGTAACCATTCTCAATAATGTAGGATTCTTCTTTCCCTAAAATATTCTCTTCTCTCCATCATCGTCCAGACAATCAATGGCCTTCTCATAACAATCTACCTTGATCCTGTGTGTAAAAAACCAATCCATGCCCAAAAGCATACTATATGATCCCAAAGAAATCACATTTAGATGTGTTGAGGTAGGCATACCATTCAGCTCAAATGCACAAGCTCTTACGTAATGATGAACTCTTTTCTTGGTCCCTGTAGCCAACTTCACCAACCAAGACTTTGCATTCACTTCTTTATTCAAGCCACACTTATCCAATAGGTCAGTACTAACATAACTATAATTAAATCCAGGATCAATCAAAATGGAAACAACTCGATTGCAAAGCTTACCTTACATTTCAATGATGGATGCCTGATGATCTTCCTACCTGTTATCAAGTGTTGCATAGATATGAGGAATGCTCAACATCCCCAACTATTTGAGCCTCCTAGGCATTGTAGATTTGTGGTATACTACCCTAATATAATGGAAAATCCTTCTTGCGATGGTATTTTTTACAAATCTAACACTGCAACAGTTCTTTGTCGCTTTGCTGCTCTCTAGGCTGAGATCCATGTCCGTTCTCAGCAGCATTAAACTTCTTGTAAGGAGCCACATTTTATTTCTCACTTGCATCATGAGGTCTTCCTCACTTTTTAGGCTATTTCCTTTTAGCCTTCTCATTCCATTTCCAATCATGCTTAGGCTCAGACTTGCACTTTGACTGCTCATAACAATGCTTCAATTTCCCGATGAGTTCCTCCAATGACCAAGGCTCATCATACTCAATTTGATCCTTGAATGTTAATGGCAGTCCACTAATGAACATTTGGAACTTTGTCTTCTCATCCTTGAGTTAAGGCACATACCTCAACAAATTCATAAACTTGGGCGTGTAATTTTTATCTCTCATAGAACCCATCTTCAACTCAGAGAATTTCTTGGCCTTCCCATCATAATATCTCTCAGACAAGTACTTATTTCTTAAAATTCTTTTAAACTCATGTCAACTCAACTCTTCTACCTTGATGCCTCTTGTTAGGGTCTCGTGATTTGGTTGATTGGCAAGCCAAACGACAGTGTAACATCAAACCAGTCTTTGGAGCCCAAGGACCTAGCCTTCCTGGACTCAAAGAGGGCTCTCTCTATTTGTGCAAGGGATATCTATGTGTTTGCTTATTGTGTTCTTGATTTTAGGCTAGTTATGAAGTAGGTTTTTGGTTTTGGTTTTTAAGTTGTGAGGGATGAACTGATCAAAGACATAAGATATTTAAAAAGATGTCAGATCAATTGGGCTATGGGGTCGAAAAGGTCAAGAAAAATTTCAGGTGGTGATACAAGGTTGTTGAAGGGCCGATTTGATTTGAGGTAAAATGGATCTTTGGGTAAAATGGAGTGAGATGGACATTAAACTTGTGAAGAACAAAGGATTTCAAACATAAATAGTTTAATAGTTGACATAAACATGGTAGGGAAAACCATTAATCATGAGAAATGTAACTGTAAACTGATCAATGCATAGAAATAAACATTCAAGCCATGCATAGAGATATATGACTCTCTAACTTTAGGAAATGGCTATCAGAATTTGGGGAAATACATTTAAGAGAAACAAACAACTCAAATCACTATGAAGGAACGCCTAAACATAGTATTTCAAACTATTGGGCACTTTGAAGCAAGATTTCATAGTTTTAGGCAAAGGGAAAGATCAGTACAAGACCTCCTTGGCTCAACAAATGACAATCTAATCAATCAAAGAGAGGTTTCAGAGGTGGAGCTATGACTAGCCATGAGTAAGCAGGGCATACTGTGAATCATACTTAGCATGCATAAAATCATAAATGAAACAAGCAAACAATATTTTTCAGTTATTAAAGAGAAATCAAGGATTCTTTAATATGACTAAGAATGAAGAAAACATAGAAGTTATAAAGAAACAGGAAATTTGAGGTGCCTCCGAGGGCATGTCTCAAATCTGTTCTCTACTGTCTTATAGCAAGCAAGAACATGGAATTATGAATAAAAACTAAGAAACAAAATAGAGAGAGAGACACTATCCTCTTTCATCATTTAACAACATCCAACAACAATCCTCTTTCATCATGGAATCCAACAACAATCCAACAACAATCCTCTTTCATCATCCAAAAACATCCAAGAAACTATCCAAAAGCATGAGACAAGTGTTTCTTCCAAGCTTGTATGACCATATATTGCTTCTATTCATCAAGTTCAGCCATGTTTACAATGAAAGCCTTTGGAATATATAGGCCAATATGAGGGAAAAACTCCTAGTTCAACTTGCAATCTCATTGGCCTATCCAAAATATCTGATTTTGTCCTTGAGGCTTTGCAAAGCCCAAGGCACAAAATATCTAATAAAATATCTCAAAAATACTAAAAAAGGAAAATAAATAAGTTATGGAATCCAACAACAATCCTCTTTCATCATCCAAAAACATCCAAGAAACTATCCAAAAGCATGAGACAAGTGTTTCTTCCAAGCTTGTATGACCATATATTGCTTCTATTCATCAAGTTCAGCCATGTTTACAATGAAAGCCTTTGGAATATATAGGCCAATATGAGGGAAAAACTCCTAGTTCAACTTGCAATCTCATTGGCCTATCCAAAATATCTGATTTTGTCCTTGAGGCTTTGCAAAGCCCAAGGCACAAAATATCTAATAAAATATCTCAAAAATACTAAAAAAGGAAAATAAATTGATTTTTCCTAACTAACCATGCACAAAAATAGCTAAACGCACATGAGGAAAAGTCACTTTTGAAAGGTACATTTTTTACAAAAATACTTAAGAAATACATCAGCAGAAAGTCCCTTGACTTTCCGGCAACTTTTGGAGGCCTTCCCGATGTCGAAACGAGGCCCATGATGGCTTGTTGGAAAGCTCTAAATGTCTATTTTCTGAAAATTTTTAGTTTGCTCCAAACTAACCACTATAAGTCCTCCAAAAATAGACCTGTGTGTAAAAACTCAAAAAATAGGCCTTGCTGATAAACGGGGCAGAGTGTGGAAAAAGTGAGTGTTTTCCGCCATTTTGGGGGAGAAAATCATCTTCAAATGATCTGAAAATTGCTGAGTATATGCCCCTGAAATATGGCATCCAATGATACCATTTTCATCCTTTGAGGATGCCCCAAACTGAAATGGCGATGCCCATGAGTTTTAGCCAAAAACCCAAAAATGACAAAAAACCAAAATTTGTTGAATTTCGCCCAAATTTGGCGAGCATGACCCTCAAGGGTTTTCAGAAACATGTTGTGAGGCTGAGGCCAAAATTTGGAGCTTTGAGGTTTCTTTCTTCAATTTTGGTGTCGGGCACCTCCTTTGAGCCTCCTTGAGTTTTTCCTGTGTGGCCTTCAATTTCCGCCGGGCAAACTTATTGAGCTTCTTATAATGCCCGGTCATCCTCCGTTGAAGGTCCAAGTCTCTATTTTTCTTCTCCAACTTCTTTTCCAAGTGATCATTAACCCTCTCAAGCCATGCTTCTCGATTGTTCTCTATCTCTTGTGTGAACAATGTAGTAAGAGGGGTAGATTGGAGAAGGGCAGCTTCTTCTTCCTTTTGTTTCTCAAGGGCTCTTTTGAGTCCCATGGTTCTTGGCCTCTTTCTCTTGGGCTGATATTCATCTTTGCTCTCATCAAACTCACCCATGAGTTCTTCCAATCTCACTTGTGTCTTGGAGGCCTCTTTTTTGTATTTGATGGCCCGTGTCTCATATACCGCCATATGGACACTCATTTGTTTGTTTTGAATTTGCAAAAAGTGATTGAAGTTTCTAGCCCTCTCAAGATCAGTCCTCAAAGCATCAATTTGATTTTCTCTATTTATTAAGAGAGTTTCAAGGATTCAGGCTTCATTGTCACTATCATCACTTTGAATTTGAATTATGTCGAAGTCCCTCTCATTTTCATGGATGCTTTCTTCTTTCTCCTTTCCTTTGCTTTAGGTGGCTCTTTTGGTCTTCCTCCTCTTGGGAAATTCGACAATGGGCTTCTTGGGAAATTTCCCCTTGCTTCGAAGGGCCCTAGTAACATTTTGAGTTACAACTTTAGGAACCCTTTTCCTTGATTTCCAGGGCTTGGCCACTTTTGGAGAAGAGAGCATGACCTCTTGCCTAGGAGAGGCAGCTAGCACATGCTCTATTGGCTCTTTTCCCTTGTTACTTTGCTCATAATTCTTGCCACTGTCTTGGATTTCTTCATGGATACCTTGACTTTCCTTTTGCATTTCTTTTTGAGGGTTGTCCTCCTCACTGTGTTGCACCTATTCATCATTCTGCCCTTCTTCTTCATGAGGTTGTTTTTCATCATCATGTGGCTACCTCTCCTCACTGTGCTGCACCTGTTCATCATGCTACCCTTCTTCTTCATGAGGCTGTTGTTCAGCATCATGTGGTTGTCTCTCCTCACTGTGTTGCACCTGTTCATCATCATGCTGCTCATCATCATCTTCCTCTTCATCATGCCCTTCTTCCCCTTGCTATTCTGTTTCATCATGATGTTGCTCATCATCATCTTCCTCCTCTTGCTCATGCTCTTCTTCCTCATCATGCTCTTTTTCTTTTTCAATGGGAAATTTGAGCTTCTTGGGAATGGGATTGCTTGAAGAAGGCGAAGGATAGTGAGTGGAAGGTGAAGGAGATGTGTGAAATGAAGAGAAAGTGGCGAAATATGGATGTGTAATGAAAGTATCCCAAGAGATTTATTTCTTTTCAAGCTGATGAAGAATGATAACCTTGATGAGGGAGTGATGGAAGAGGCAGGCTGACTACTGAGAAGGAGGTTTTTCTGAACAGTAGAGGCCATTTTCTCAATACTTCTATGTATGAAGAAAGGGAGATTTAACAATTTGGCTCTCGTGAAATGCATGAGCAATCGGACATGGTAAGCATAGACTCGAGAGAATATTCCCTCGCAAGTGAAGTATTTCATGATTATCTTCATGAGGGAGGCATAACTAGTTAATAGATGTGAGAAGGGAAAAATGGATGGACATGAATCTCTATGCTCAGGCTTCAGAAAAGGCTTGTATTGTTCTAAGTCTAGGTGGCTTTGTTTAAACCACTTCTCTCCGACATAAGGGATTTTGGTGGCCTTGGAAATGGACCTTGGAGAGAATTTGAAATCTAGGTCTGCCAGTTGAAAATGCTTCTCTTGAAATCTCAAAGCAAAAATATGTGTCAAAGGGGAATAGCTTTTCACCTCCTGCACCCTTTGACAAAACTCTATACACCCAACCTCATGAAAGTTAAACAGGACTGATGGATGAGCATTTACCTCTTCAGTGGAAACAGGTTCAAACCTCCTGTGAAGGCCACTCCTACTATCTTACCTAGGAAGCATTTTGTTTTGAATGTTCTTTGCAAAACCTAACTATCTCAAATGGCCTTTGGAATTTTTTTCTCAACCACACCTCTGTCCTCCTTTTCAGTCACTGTTTGACCAAGACAAGCTGCTTCAAATGTTTTGTGAAATAGTCTCCCAACACCAACTTTGTGCTCCTTATAAATCACTGTTTTGTCCTCTTTTATGCCAAACAAATTTTTTTTGTAAAATGAAAAGCAAACAGTCAATTGATTAATGTGCTTGGGCAAGGTATTTGAAAAGAGGTAATTGTGGCTTTCTTGTTAGAAAAAGGATCTCCTTGTGTTTAGAAAAAAACAAAATCACCCTTCCCCAAACAATGCTCTTATGTTGTTCACTGTTTATTTACAAGGTAAGACAAAACAACCTCAGCTGATTTTGAAAAATCTTTCAACATACTCTATTTAAAGGAACAATGGAGGCTGCACAAGGTTTCATTGTTTCACCATTCAGAGAGGACACTTTTGAAGTGACAAGGCATTCAGATATGACCATTGTTTTCACATTACAAAAACTGTGTTCACCTTAGGATCACTGTCTCACTTTACAAACACTGTTTTTACCTTAAGATCATTGTTTCCCTGTACAAACACTGTTTTCACCTTAGATTTGCAGACAGAGGTTAATTTTGTTTTATCACTGTTAGGACATCTTACAGCAACTTGAAAACCTTCTACCATTGTGTTTTTGCCTTGCAATTAGTGTTATGGTCTATCACTGTTCTTGAAGGTAGTTTTAGGCCTTTTGAAACTAATATAAACACACCCTAGACTTCTACTGTAACAATCTTTGGCAACACAGTAACAAACCACCTTGATTTCCTACCAAGAACTCTACTTTTCAATCACTGTTTTAGTCTTGAAAAACATGGCATCAATCACCCCTTTATAAATTCGAATGCACCAAGGGGCAATAAAAAATACCTTGAAGATGGCTTATGGTCCTTACTTGATGAGTTGAGCAGGTCTCAAGACCCTTTGAAGGTTTTTTGGTCATTCAAACAGGCGTGGCACGTTCAGATGGAAGAGCGTCGCGTAGTGAAAAAGGTGTCGGGTCGGCCTTCAGGTAGTGGTGACCGACGCTACAGGCGCGCCACGTGCCGCGCAGCCTTTGAACGCCTGTGTAATTTTTCCGCTGAACTCGCCACGCACTTTTCCAGGCGTGTCACGCAGGCTTTAAGCCTCAAACACTCTGCAAATTTTCTTTGAAATCTTGTTTCGGTCTAGTGAGAAGCCAGGGGAGCACTTGTTGAGTTTTGAATTTGCAAAATAGGCCTTGCAACAATATCTTACTCCTTTTATAGTCGAAAAAGCCAACACGCTTTGAAATTTGCTTTGTGAGGGTTTTGGAGGTTTTTTAAAAAGGCTTTTGGTTTTAAACAAAAAAATGAAGCATGGCTTTATACTTTTGAGGACCTCCTTGCTCCTTTGAAACAAGAATTTCTCTTGGAACCTCATAAAAAACCTTTCACCTGAGAATACTCATTAACATGAGGTTGTTGCTTAACCTTTGAAACTTTTTGAAAAAATTCTTCTGCCTTTTGTGAGGGAGGCCATTTTCAAGTTTACAAACCAACTGTTATTGTGTTTGATGGTTTACCATGCCCATTGTATAGGCTCAACAGCAAGGGTTTATAAAATTTCTCTTCATGCATCAAAGACAAAAATATCCACAGAGTCTTATGTGTGCCAATCACAGCAATCAAAAACTATAAGAACCTACCCATCCTGAACTTCACAAGTGCAGTAATAAAACTACTCTTGGTCTATGTCAATAACTTGCAAGGCTGGTATTTTAGGATGGGTAATTTATCTCTTTTATTTGAAACCTCATTTTAAACTGTAAGTGAAAAGCTCTGCCACAAATAGTCTCCACCATCAAGGCAAATGACTAACCTTGGATTGCTAAAGTAATCCAGTCTTCAACTTTTACGGAGATATAGCAAGGGATGATGAGCTGAAGTTGAAATGTAAACATGGGAAGGTTGTCCCTTTGTTCCTCTGTGAAGGAGGTCTGTAAGAATAGTTATTTTTCATTCATTTCACCATTTTTTAGAGCAGTCCCTTTTGAAATCTTTTCCATACTGAAATAAATGTTTTTCATCCTGAAACAATGGTGAGCCTTCTACTTGTTTATGAAGGAGGCCTATGTTTGACAAATGCCTGGGCTCTTTTCAACCCCTGTTTTAACCAAATGAAGAATATCCATGAACAACTGTTAGTGGTTTTCTTTGTATGTATTAGCAAAAGTCAGTTTAAAACCAAGATTGTTTTACTTCCTTGGCCATTTGCTTAACAACATTTATTCATTCATAATCATCCAATTAGCTTAACACAGTATTTCAATTCTGTGTTTTAACAGTGAAACTCATGTAAACACCTTTTAAAACACCATTGCTTTCCCTCTGCTTTTAACACCATTTTCTATTCATAAGCCTTCAATTGTCTCCCGTTGCCCTTAAAATCTGCCTTTCAGTCAGTGAAAACCCTATAATCAATCTTTGAGACACTACTGTGTTAGTGGTTTTAATCTATGGGAGAACAAGGTGTAAAACAAGTTTCTAAAGCTAATTGCAGCATTGTTAGCCTTGTGCCCTTAAATGAAGCCATACCTCTGTTCCTGGTCCTCTGCTTATTAGATGAAGGAGGCCTTTATTACATTGCCAAACCCTCTGCTTGTAAAATGAAGGAGGTTTTCAACCAAAGACATGACCATCTGCTCATGTATGGAGGAGGTTTTCTCAGTGATTCCATCTCATCTGCTTTCAAGCAGTGTCATCTTTCCTTTTTCTGCCTATTCATATTTAAGCAAATAAAAGTGAAAATTTGAAAATATGCCATGAAGGGCATTTCTCTGAGACATAAAATCCTGTTGTTAAAATACCTTTATGCATCTTTAGACAATCAGAGGCAGCCTAGCCAGTTTCTGCAGAGTATTTCTTGTTATTCATAAGTGACTAACCTTTGACTGTGTTTGCAGGAGCTTATTGAAATAACTCTTTGTCAAGTACTTGCATCCTAGGCTCAAAACCACATGAGAAGCAATTGTCTTCTCATGTTAAGTTTAATAATGTCTTCTAGAACACTGGTACACTTCTGCTCTTGAAAGAGACATTTAAACATTTTAAATCCACCTAATATCAGTTTGACCTATGGCATATGCACTGCTGAGACATCAAGGTTTGTTAGTGGCGCGACTTAAGAGTGTATAAAGATTTGTTTGCAGAATAGGAAGGTTATCTATGACTGGTTGATATTAGACAGAGGTTTTTGGCTTTAGGATATTTTTCCAAGGGAGGAATGCCTAAAGCGCCACTACCTAACTTAGGGGAGACTTTTTGGACAAATTTGGAGTATTCTCGTTGGAGCTTATGGACAATTTTGTATGCCTGAGGCTAGATAGGGCTTGACAATGAGGTTTTATCTCATCATGGGCTGATTTTAAAAGGTAGGAGGGAAAAAATGTTTATGGGTGTTTTCCAGCTGGAAAATTTGACAAATTCGAGATCAGCTGCTAGAAAAATTGGCTTTAAAAACTAGTCATCATCAACAGATGAAAAATACTGATGACTAACACCTCTGACACGCTTCACATCTTCCCACCATATATTTGTTTTTCCCTTCAGACTGAAGATCATTATCTTGGATTTCATAATCTATGAATAATCATACAATTCAAATAACTTCTTCATCCCAAACATCCATGCTTAGGCATATTCTAATTTCTTCATCTCTCCATCAAACATAAGAGACTTGACTTTCTTGAACTCCTTTAGAAAGTACTACTTCTCACTCTTATGAGGATGATGGCAGTGATGACAATGATGTCTTTCTAAAACATAACTAAAATTGAACCCATAAGCACTACCTCTCCTATCAGGTGTATCCAACCATCTGCCACCTCTGACTGTATCATCTTTTTCCAACCTATATCCTAATCAAGACCTACTACCATATGCCCCATCAGTCCTTTCCTCCTATCCATGACTAATCCTTAATTTTCCTTGTCTCTGCAAATATGATAGGCTATGAAGGATCACTGCATTAACCTCGACTTTCTTTTCTTGAGCTTTGGTAAACCTTTCATGTGTTTCAATCAACCTGTTATTATCTGTCTTGCAACTTTTGATTTTTGCCTTCAAACTTCTCAATATATCTACTATATAAGGAGAATATTCATCTCCTTGTTGCTCAATTGATCTATAAGGAGAGTCACATGAACTGTAATCCACCATTATTCTCATCATCTCTTATCTTCTTCTTCATGTAAGCATGCCATGTTAGATAAACCAAATAGAAACATAATCAAAATCATACCTTAGTGAAGTTCAGGGGAGGCTATCACATCTGCACAAATCAGTCCAAATTAGCATGATAAATATGCATACATCATGACATCCATAAATCAACATCATGCATGATGGCACAAGACTGCAATAACAACTACATGCATGATAACCATGACCATCACAATGCACAAATATTAGGCACATAAACAATCGACATTCATGCGTAACTATATACATTTACCTCAAGGTCCAGTGATGCAACCTCACTCTGATACTACCTTGTAACCTGTCCCTCCCACATTTACCCACTTTTACAAGGTCTCCATGGTAAACATGACCTAATTTCTACTATGACATGACCCGAACTCTAAGTTATAGTTATGGAAGTGGGGGCGATTATCTGAACACAAACTAACCTCCCTCAAGGACTACAGATTACTCAAGAGCTTGACAACCACCCTAGGTGATCAATCCCTGAGCTGGTACACTTTTTCACTAACTTAACACCCTAACTGCACCCTTGACACACCATGAATGTGGTTATGGGGCCCCAACTGCATGCACAAGCCTGCCTGCCAGTGGTTGTGACCAAAAATCCCCAGTTCAATGCATGCAGTTGTGAAATATATTCCACTTTTTCAGGGAAACCTCTAGACCACTGCCCAAAGTTGCCTGTAAATTTCCATAATCATTAATAAGGTGATGAAAAGGCTAACCATTTAAAACTTGAACAAGATCTTGACCAGAACATGCCTAATGCATGATATACATTTTGTCAAACATATGGTAAACATGAAAGTTATAGGTCATGTATGGATATCTGATCATAAAATTTTGAACTTCATCTAAGAATCACTAAGAAGGCTCAATTTCCTCTCAAGTTGGCTGCAAAAACACTTGTTATCCCATGCATTCATCAACCATTCAATAAAATTTCAAATCATGAACAAGATCCATTGCTAGAGCACATTATAGAACCATGCTTATAACCAACATATAATCAGAATAAAAACCATGACAAATCAACCACGAAATTCACATCATAACAAGTACATGTGATCATTAATTAAATTATAACAATAAACCATATTAAATTATGTAAAATCCAACCAATTCAAGGACTTCCACGTACCACCCGATCAAATATTGTGTTTAACCAAATATTTATTTCAACCAATATTGGGATCTCATGGGATAAACCAAGACATAACCAAACAAGGAATCCATAGGTTAAGCCACCTCCACCCTCAAGCTATCATGATCTCATCTAAACCAGTCTCGAGATCACAAAACCAAACCAAGATTGGATGCCTCAAAATTCCTTCACCATACCTTAAGGAATTTTCCTTCCTCCACCCATCTATCGAAAACCATCTCCATACCCAACCCTTGGGATTTTCCTGAGACCACCCCACTTGATTCCAAAACATTTTGGAAATCCAAAGCTCAACCAAGAATGAACGCCATCACACCATGGATATCCAGGAAATGGAAAGGCAAGGTTGAAACCATTGTAAAACTAGGAAAAACCCATGCCAATGATAACAAATGAACAAAATAAACAAATGCATGTACCATTCATTCACATCCCAACAAAGAAATCACACCTGCAACTCGTTACCTGCAAGGTCCTCTTGTTGAAGTTGTTGGTCCAACCTTCCCCTTGTGCTATTTTTTTTTCCTTTTCATGTCCTTTTCCTTCCATTTCTTTCTTCTTACCTTTCTCCAAATCCAAGTGAATGCCTAAGTGCTCCAACAATGCTCAGTGTGCAAGAGTGTAAGAGAGGTAAAAGCTAAACTGACAGAAATTTTGAATTGTTTCTCTGAAGCCTTTTTATCATTGATGTCTCTCTTTTCCTTAATTTTCCTTTAATTTCCCTTGCATGCAAATTTGTGTTACTTCACCTTCCTTTTCTCCTATTTTCCTTTATTTTCATAATTAAATGTCATTTATTTCCTATTTTCCTTTGCCAATTTCGATAGCCATTAATAAACCACAAGTGCTGCCCATTAAAGTGTTTCCCAACATTAAGTTTGGAATACGTGTATCGTGACCTTGTCTTATTTTTCCTTTATTATTCCTTTAATATCCTTTATTACATGAAACTTTAACCTGGGGTTGTCACAAAGTGCCTGCAAGTGTACCAAAGAAACCTATAAGCAAAAATTGAACCACACGTTAGGCTGAAATTGAGACTTTGAACAACAATGACAAATAACCCTTTATGTCACATTAGACCTATGTGGAATTGTGCACTGCCTTATTGGTGATGGAGTTTAGTGTTGAAGCCATCAACCTAAGCTAGAGGGCCAAATGAAAATGTTGAAAAGGCTTGTTGAATATATGTATAACCAAGCACTTATAAGAAAGGAAAGTAATGAGGCACTATAGGCTTAGTAAAGGAATCCCTTTGAGTTGTACAAGCCCACAGTGGTCACATGATGAAACATAATAGAGCCTAGCTCAGTAGCTGAAGGAAACATATTGAATACCTATGTATGAAGGAGAGTAGCCTTCATGTTCTCTATCATGATTATGAAATTTTATTGAACCCTGAGTGAAGCTTCCTCTTGAGGCATTAAATATGGCTTGAAGTTGGCTAACTGCAAGAAAGATTGTTGTTTACTTGTGCCTACGATGGGGTGGAGAGTGACTATATTTTATTTAGTTTCTAGCTTTCCCTTTCTATGAATGAAATGATATTATTGTGCAATATTTTATAACTGGTGTTAAGCTGGAAGTCAGTAAGTTTGCAATAAAATTTATTTAGGGCCTTTTGAGCTGGTAAAATGAATGTTGGTGAGAAATTAACAGTACAAATGTGGAGCATAACACATGTTCCAATAGGGAAACTTAAAGAGCCATTTTGGTTATCATGAATCTCGGAATGATCATTTGTAGTTAATTGTATGGTATCTTGCAATAATGACTTTCATACAAGTACAAACATGAAATATGGATGTAAATGTCCTTGGATGGTTTGGATGATTTATTTGTATTCTCTTTCACTCGAATAAAATCCAAATTATTACTATATTGGAATGTCTTAAGACTTGTGAGAATATTGGGAGAATTTAAGGCATAATATGACTTATGTTAAGGAATTAATAATTATCATGTTTGTATGATTCCAGCCATTGTAAATTAATTTTTTGTTGCGTGGAATATTTAAATAATATTTTTGTAAAATTGAAGTGTAAAAGAAGTAAAGACACTTTCCCTCATTTGGTGGAGATCTTGCCTTTTCCCCTTTGTCAGAGTGAGTCTTTACTAAAGAGTGGATTCTGCAAGCAATGGGTTGGAAAATATTTGGCACAAGAATAGAAAACAAGTGCAATATGTAGCCTTGTTTCTTAATATGTGCCTCTTATGTAAAAAGTAATTAATAATTTTAAATTCTATATATATATATATATATATATATATATATATATATATATATATATATATATATATATATATATATATATATATATATATGTTGATTTTTGTAGCATCAAAAAGTGATATAATTCTCATTTTCTGTGAGGAGGCTTGGACACCGGTATTCCAAAGAACCCAGAAATCGTTTGTGTAAATTCCATTGGGTTCATTTTTTATTAAAATAATTAATTATTTTAATGGGAACCCCAAGTCTAAACTTAGAAAAATTAAATAATTAATGGGTATTAATAAAACATGGTGTGAATCTTCTAGAAAACGAAGGTAAAGTCAAGATTTAATCTTAGACATTGATTAGACTTCTAATTTGGGTCGTTGATTTATCAATAAGAATATTATAAAGGAAGGCTTGAGGGCCATTTAGAAAGCAAGTCAAGAAAATACTCAGTTACCCGAGGGAATTCGATTATTTAGAAGATAGAATTTGATTTCAGAGGGAGAGTTGCATGGTGGACGAAGAGGAGGGTTTCAGCAGCAGTCAGAGCTCGAGGAAGAAGGACGCAGAATAATTGAGGGACAGAGACAGCGCATAGGTGACGCAGAGAGACAACGTAGTGATGACGTAGTCCTCATGCAGTATTTGCGCAGAAGATCACGCAGAGGTGACGTAGTGAAGGCCAAAGGAAAAAAACCTCAGGTGTTTTCTTGGATATTTTAGAAATTGTTGTTGAAGAGTAATATATAAACCCTCATTTGTTGCACCGGTTTTCCCACATTGGGTTTTTCCGGGGACAATTGTCCAAAAATAATTGTGTTGAAGTGATTGTTTCTTGTGCTTGTATTTCATTGTTCTTTTCTCTATATGTACTTGTGTGATATATGTAATAGAATTTATTTCAGAATTTACCGAAGGGTTTATTTTAAATAACTTAATGTGGAAAATAAGTAGGAGAAATAAATCAGTAACTGCAGTAGTATTTCAGATTTGAAATCCTCACATAGTATCAGAGCTAAGATTGGATAACATGATTGGAGGTTCTGAAATGGAAAAAAGTCTTGATGCTACTGGAGCAGTAACTCGAAAGGGTTCACATAGTCCTCTGGAGAAAGAGAAAAGCATGGAAGGAAGGTTGGATCACGACATCTCTGTATTGGCTTCCATATTAGAAGAAGAGTTTGATTTCTTTTCAAGCTCTGCTTCATCAGAGGTTTGGTATATTGATAGTGGAGCTTCTGCACATATGAAGAGAATACGAGAATGTTTCTCAAGCTACCAAGAAGAATAGTTGAACTTCAAGATCACCATGGTAAATAAGTCGAACTTTACCCTTGTTGGAAGAGGTACCGTAGTTTTTCAAATTAAAGCAAGGAATAAGCTTACGGCTACCAATGTGTTGCACGTGCCTAGTTTGGGTATGAACTTAGTCTTTGTGTCTCAGTTGCAAAACAAGGGCTATGACGTATACTTCAGAGCAAGAGAGTATATGTCAAACACCCGATTTGGAAGAAGAAGGCACAAATCGGAGTCAAGAGCAACAAACTATATAAGTTACAACTCGAATCTCGGCCAATGGCACTAATAGGAAATAGTGTTGAGAAGGATTTGAATTAGATATGGCACATAAGAGAGGCACACTTACACCATGGGGCTATAAGAATTATCAAAGAGACCGTCACAGAAGTTCCAGAATTGAGCACCAAGCGACATGATGTTTGCAAAGGATGCGTACTAGGTAAGTACGTCAAGACAACTTACCCTAGGAGCAGCAATAGAACTAAGAGTGTTTGGGACTAATACACTCATATATATGTGGACCTATGTCCACCAAAGCTCTTAGTGGTGTCAAATACTTCCTCACCTTCACTGATGACCATTCCATGAAAACTTGGATCTACTTTCTAAAGACCAAGGATGGGGTATTTGACCGATTCAAAGATTTTAAGGCTCTGGTTGAGAATCTAATAGGAAGGAGGATAAAGATATTGCGGTCAGATAACGGTGGAGAGTATATTGATAAATACTTCACAATTTTTTGTGCAAGGGAAGGCATCAGAAGAGAGTGGAATGCTACATATAATCCAGAGCATAATGGAGTTGCAAAGAGGAAGAGGAGAACTATTATTGAAGCAGCACATGCGATGTTGTATGATCAAGATATACCCAAATTCCCATGGGCGGAAGCATGTAGTATCGCTATGTATGTCCAAAACAAAATTCCTCACAGGGCACTAGGTAAGATTACACTAGAGAGTGTCTTCAGTGGCAGGAAGCCAGAAGTGAATCATTTTATGATTTTTGGTAGTTTGGCATACTGCCATATACCCAAAGAGAAGAGGAAGAAATTGGATCGAAATGGAGAAAAGGGATATATGGTGGGATATAGAGAGAATGCTAAGGAATATAAAATCTACATTCCTGGAATTAGGAATATTGTAGTACGATGGGATGTGAATTTCATGGAGGCGAGAGCTTTTAGGAAATCCTGAGAGATTCCTTCTGAAATGCAGTCAGAGGATGATCCATTGGTCCAACCACTTCGACCATCTGAAACAAGCACCAATACTTCTCTAGGATAGAAGGATCCAAGAGTATTACCTTAGGAAGATTTGCAGGAGGAGGAGCAGGAAGATCCGCCCACTACCAGCAGAAGAACGAATTGGGAGTTACGACAGATTCTGAGGGACGTAGAGGAGTTTTTCGGAGCTCCTAGAATCAAGAAGAGGCAACGTAGACAACTTGACAGGTACCAAGCCTTGGTAGCTCAAGTTTGGGAACCCTCTAATTTCTAGGAGGCAGCTCGACATTAAGTATGGGTAGATTCAATGGTGGAAGAGTACAGTTCCAACATGACTAATGATGTTTTGGAAGTGGCCCCTAGACCTTATAACAGATCAGTTGTGGGTTCGAGATGGATCTACAAGATCAAATATGCTGCAGATGGCAGCGTGGAAAAATATAAAGCTAGGTTTGTGGCTAAGGAGTATGCTCAGAAGGAGGGGATAGACTATGAAGAAACCTTCGCTCCAATACCCAGATATACTTCTATTAGATTCGTGATATCCCTTGCACCATATATTGGGTGGGAGATTCACCAGATGGATGTCAAATCTGCATTATTGAATGGGGTGACAGAAGAAGAAGTATATATCGAACAACCAGAGGGCTTTGAGACACATGAGTAGAAGACTTGTGTATGTAGGCTTAAGAAATATTTGTATGGACTTAAGAAAGCACATAGAACTTGGTACGGTCGAATCGATGGTTACTTGCAGAAGATGGGATTTGTCAAGAGTGACGTAGATCCTAATCTCTACTGTCTAACAGTAGGGAATGAGCCTAAGATACTGGTATTGTATGTGAATGACCTATTCCTGACAGGTTCATCTCGACCCATAAAGGATTGCAAGGAGAACCTGGCTGCAGAATTTGACATGAAGGATATGGGACTGATGCATTATTTTATGGAGTTGGAATTTTTGCAGCAGAAGTGTGAAATATTCCTTGGTCAAGGGAGATATGCTACATAAATTCTGAAGAGGTTCAGGATGAAATATTGTAGACCCATGGCTACTCCCATGATCACCAACTAGAAGAAGATTAATGTGTCTGAATATGATGAGGTTGATCCTACCTTGTACAGGCAGCTCATAGGGTCCCCCATGTATCTGGTCAACACTAGGCCAAACATCTGTTACATTGTCAACACCCTCAGTCAATTCATGGTGGAACCAAGGAAGGAACATAGGGTAGAATCCAAGCATGTTCTCATATGAATATAAGGAACAGTCAAGAATGGACTAAGATACACCTGAGGCAATGACATCAGACTGAGTGGGTTCACTGACGCAGATTGGGTTGGAAGTTCAGTAGATTGGAAAAGTACTAGTGAGTATTGTTTCAACATTGGATCAAAGATGACTTCCTGGTGCAGTAGGAAATAGAAGTTCGTAGCTATGAGCTTAGCTGAGGCAGAATATATGGAAGCTAGCACAGCTTCATGTGAATCCATATGGCCTAGGAATTTTCTTGTGAATCTACTCAAGGAAAATATGGAAGCAACCAGCATTCTATGTGATAATCAGAGTTGCATCAAACTCTCTGAGAATCCTGTGTTTCATGATTGGTCGAAACACATTGGCATCAAGTGTCATTTTATCATAGACTGTGTCTAGTGGGTATCCGTATAGTTGCAATACACTTAGACAGGAGAACAAGTGGCAAACATCCTTACTAAGGCTCTGGGAAGAAAAAAGTTTGTTTATTTCAGAGAGAAGATGGGGATGATCAAGAATCTATTTCAGTAGCAGAAATTGACAAGTGCAGAATTTGAGAGGGAGCTGCAGTACAAATGAGGCAGTGACGATGGTAGTGTCATGGGCAGAAATATAGAAGGCATCAGCCCAGCAGATGAGGGGAAACAACCAAGCATCAACAACGTAGAGGATGTTTCAAAAGTCAGAGCAGTATACAATAGGAAAATTGCTAGAACACTTTCCTCGCTAAGAGGGAGTGTTGATTTTTGTAGCATTAGAAAGTGATCTAATTCTCATTTTGGTGAGGAGGCTTGGACACCATTATTCCAAAGAACCCAAAAACCATCTGTGGAAATTCCACTCAGTTCATGTTTTATTAAAATAATTAATTATTTTAATGGGGACCCTAAGTCTACACTTAGGGAAATTAAATAATTAATGGGTATTAATAAAACATAGTGTGAATCTTCTAGAGAATGAAGATCAAGTCAAGATTTAATCTTAGCCATTCATTATACTTCTAATATGGTTCGTTGATTTATTAATAAGAAGATTCTAGAGGAAGGCTTGAGGGCCATTTGGAAAGCAATTCGGGCCAATACTCAGTAACGCGAGGGAAGTCGATTCTTCAGAAGTTAAAATTCGATTTCAGAGTGAGAGTTGCAGGGAGGAGGAAGAGGAGGGTTTCAACAACACTCAGAGCTCTAGGAAGAACTTGTACAAAATGGCTAATTAGTTACTAAAAAAATGACTAAAATTTGCATATAAACGACTATTTTTCAGTCGGGGACCAATAGTAACTAATTTACAGCATCTTATAACGCGACCAATTTTTAGTTGTTTTTAGCTTAGTCATTAATTGGTTGTCTCAATTTTGTCGTCTAGTAGTATATTTGGTCATTAATTTAGTCATTGATTATTTCATTGTAGCCATTGATTTGGTTATTGATTTAGTCGTTGATTTGATCATCGATTTAGTCATTAATTTGATTATTGATTTGGTCATTGATTTTATTTTCTAGTAGTATTATTGGTCATTAATTTAGTCATTGATTTGGTCATTAATTGTCACAATCAATGACCAATTATACAAAAAAATATATTACTATATGATCACCTAATAAAACTAATTAATGACCAAAATGTTGGTCGTGTTATAAAATACTGTAAATTAACTACTAATAGTCATATATATGCAAATTTTAGTCATCATTTGAAACCAATTAATGACCAAAGAAATATGACTAAATTTTGGTCATGTTATAAGATATTGTAGATTAGCTACTAATAGTCGTATATATGCACAATTTAGTCGTCATTTTTAATCACAAATTTATCATGTGCATTAGCCATTTATCTTGTTTTGGTAGTTTTATATTCATTATATAAATGACTACATTAGTAGTTTATATTCATTTCATTTACTTTCATTAACAATCATTATAAGCAACTAATTTAGTAGTATATTCATTTTACTTGTGTTCATCATTTAGTAGTTTTAGATGGATTTTATGTGTTCATTATTAATCAACATAAATTAATTAGTATGATTTTGCAACTACATTTTTAAAAAATGTCATACAATGTACATATTCATCTAATATGAAAACATAAAGTTACATATGTTAATTACGATACTATGTAATATCGTAAATAATTCCAACTATATAAATTATATTATATAAAATGTCAAGTATTACAATATGAGTTTCCAACTTAATATTAGTTGGAGTACAATTTACACATGAAATAGTGTTTCATCATTTCAAATATTATCATTGTCTTGCCAAGGCATTGCAAGTGAATTCACCAACTCTGAAGACTTGATCATCAGCCTCTATGTGTGTGTCTTATGCAAGATATTGGCTCTACGAGTACCACTAGACCAATTCTCTTCTCTTTAATTTTCATTTTGTCACTCTAGTGTTATCTGTTCTCCTCTTTCTTCAATCCTTGCCTATTACCATCAATATTGAGTTCCTTTTCTGACACAAAAAAAAATATGCAATGCAATGTATAAGACATGAAAGTCGTTGAACACTAGAATATAAAATAAATTAGACTATAAAGGATTTATACGATATATACCTCAACATCAGCAATATTTTTAATGCCATTTTCCCCATAAAAGAAATAAACTTGAACAAGTTTTCTTTAGTTGGGAAATAGTGGTAGCTATGTGGCCTAATGACCTGTATAAACAAAGCAAATAAAATGTCATGAATAAACACAACAGAGCTAGAAATTTCTACAAAGAAGTCTCATGCTCCACTTTTGTAGTTGTATCGTTTCCTCTAGTTATCTCTAAGAAGCAATGACACTTCAACAACAAAATTGGTCAGTAGAAATTTAATGGGCGGAGCAAAGTATTGTTGACACAATATTACAACAAGAAACTAAAAAATAATAAGGCAAGACTTTCTAAATTGCGATACTAACCAGGAATATAGCCTTCAATATAGTAATCTTCAATTATCAACGTACTATTCTAGGAGAAAAAAGAATCCAATTCCCATAAGCCAACAAATTATATATGCCAATTGTTTTCCCTATAATTAATTGAGCTAGATTAGTACATGCAATTTCCCTTTAGAATCTATGAAATAATTCTATAAATATTCAAAGCAAACTTAATGTTACTCATTCGTTTTTCTCTGATGCAGACAAAACTGAATATGATAACCTATTTTTAAGTTGGAGAGTTTTTTAATTCATCGTGTCCAAAATCATTTCTTATTGTCATGATTGTTTTTTTTAATGATCAAGCAACGGGCCTATATTTGATCATAAAACATATTTTTCATAATATATTCCATTTTTCTAATTTGAAGCTAAATTTCCTTCCAATTTATGACATTCAAACAAACTTGAATCATTTTCCTTTAACAAGTCAATGTTGCAATATAATACTAAACGAACAGCTACGTAATGAAGTTATTAGTGGTGGAATATTAATAAATCAAAAATACAAGCAAGAAATAACACCACTATGTCCTAGGCATGCCAAGTATTTACCCTCTTAGTTGGAAATATTACTTCATGAAAATTACAAATTTGACAAAGAGAATTTTTCTAAAACTATCCAACAACTTTGACATTTCTATTGGCATCCCCTCAAAATGTCTAGAAGTATCAAACAAGTGTAGTGCACTTCCCTGTAAGGTTAAATTTTGGCAATGGAATATGTTGTCCCTTAGTCTAATCGAGTTTTAACTTGCCTTTGATAGCTTAGAGAGAATGGGAATCCAATGTAGAAAAAAAAAAACAAACAAACAAACAAACAAACAAACTTGTATTCATTCACTTACCTAGTTCCTAAACAAGCATTGAAGCATTATACAAATCCAAGCATGTTTCACATTCCACCAAGAAACATAATTTCCAGATTTTGATTGCAACCCTTGAGGCTTTCTCAAATCTGTAAACAAGTAACATCACAAATATTTTTCCTTGGTTCTCAAACCTTATCCTGTGTGAAGCTTGAGAAAATATGTGCATAAACATATCACATTATAGCATGTTGTGGAGTACATTTACAAGAAACCAATCATTCAAAATTTTATATTATGTCAAATTGAGGCATGTGTTAAATGCCCATTATGTGCATCTCTACACAATGGTGTCATTAATAATTTGAAGGTTCTTGTCTTGCTAGTATGATCTAATTATTGCTTTGTGCAAGATATTTTTTCACTCCCATTATTAAAATTTTGATGTTATGAACAATATATATATACAATGGATGCTTCAAATAATAAAAGAGGCAATTATTTTTCCATCAATAGTGTTTAGTATTTGCATATGGTGTAAATTCAGTAGTTACGCTGGTGGTTTTTGCAATGACCTCTCCTAGAGGCTTACATCATACCTACTTTCCCATTTTAAACCACAGTTTGCATCATCATCAAACCATCTTTAGACAATCCATTAGCCTCTGCCTTAAATTCTCCGTAAATATGATGGAATGATATTTTCAAGAATTGTGCCTTGATTGTCTTCAGCTACTCCAAAATGGGTTGTGAAAACAATTCTTCCATCCTAAAGCTACCATTGAACCAATTGATAACCAAGGAATCCACGAAGACCTGGAATTCAGTCACCTCTCTACTACTATTGTTAACAAAAAATTTAGTGGCTTTATTTGATCATACTTGTTAGAGCCTGTACTAATAAATGCTTTAAATTTTGAAGATATGAGTATAATAGAATCACTAAGTTGGTATAGGATACCTCCTGCAACATATTCTTCTTTTTGACCTTGATTGGCACTGTTGAAAATTGAAATAACACCATTCCCACTCTTAACAATAGAAGGTTGGATCAATGTCCTTTCTTTACCAGTGTTAGGGGCTTTTTTACTTTGAAAGCTCAGTCATGACTAGGAGACACACTGAAACAATGGCTAAAACTTACCTTGAAAGATCTCAGAGTTTTTTGCAAGCCAAATACATCAAAACACCATAAGACGTAATGCAGTCTTTATTCAAAACACAATTTTTTAAAAATTGAACGTGATATCCCTCATAGGTATATATGCATCTAGTCACTTAGCTTTTTGAAGACTTTTGAACTTCTAGAGCTTCTTCAACTACCAAGGTGCTCCTCGTGAATTATCTACAAATATATATTTATATACTATACTTAGAGTATATACCCCTATGGCAAGATTCTTTGACCAGACAAAAGAATCCTCCTCTCTAAGCTTGACGTAATTCTTCTGAAGCTGTACTAGATTTTCCTTACACTATTCTACTTCCCTTTATGATAACTTTAACTCTACCTCACTTTTCTATCCCTTGTTCCAAATAGGTTTGGGAATTGGATATGTTTTTGTGCCATGTAATGGATTCTCTAGTTCCAAATAGGTGTGGAAATTGGATTTGTTTTCTGTGCCAAGTAATGGATTCCTCGGATCTACAATGTGACGATAAGCAAGACAACCTATCTAATCCAATATTATTGATAGTGGTTTTATATAATTACGAAGAATCAATTTCCCGTGTATGAATTTCTTAGAAATCAACCTCTATAGACCCCTGGTTGTCTAAGCCTTACCAAAGGAATGTATATGGAAAGATTCTTTGACTAGAAAAAAGAATCCTCCTCTCTAAGTATGATGTAATACTTCTGAAGCTATACTAGATATTCCTTACACTATTTTGCTTCCCTTTCTGATAACTTCTACTCTACCTCACTTTTCTATCCCTTGTTCCAAATAGGTTTGGGAATTGAATCTGTTGTTGTGCCATGTAATGGATTCTATGGTTCCAAATAGGTGTGGAAATTGGTTTTGTTGTCTGTGCCAAGTAATGGATTCCCCGGATCTACAATGTGACGATAAGAAAGATAACCTATCTAATCTAATATTCCATTGATAGTGGTTTTATGTACTTACGAAGAATCAATTCTTGTGTATGAAATTCTTAGAAATCACCCTCTATAGACTCTTGGTTGTCTAAGCCTTACCAAAGGAATGTATGTTTTCTAAACCAATCCACCAAATTCCTTTGGTTTAGCTAATGACTGTCTCTTTACTAAAGAGATTCCCTCTTTTTCTCTCTTACCTCTTCAAAAAAATTTGAAACATTTCTTCCTAATGAGGGTAATAATGGAAATAAAGGAAATTAATGTTGGATTGTAGTGACAAAACATTAGATTGCTCCATATAGGTAGAACACCATTGAGAAGTTGAGCTTGTAGGGTGCAAAAAAAAACCTCTGGATCCCTTGGAACAGTGACATAGCCTCCAAAAATTGGTTGCACTAACATCTATGATGCAGAGGGAACAATTAACAACTAATAAGAATTCACAAGGTACTCCAAAAGCCTGCAATAGATTCGTATGTCTCTAACAACCAAGGTGCATGCTCTTGCTTGTCATTTTCAATATGTTTGTCATTTTATGTTTCCATTCCTTTCTATGACATAATGGCACTATCCACAGTAAATGAGTTGTTGCTTCAAAAGTAGTCAAAAAGACTTTTAATTGTACCATGATCATAGAAATAATTCACCGTTGTTGTATTACACTCTTGGTTACTGCACTAAGCAATCCTATATCATTACATTGGATTGCTCCAAATAGGTAGAACAACATTGAGAAGTTGAGCTTGTAGGGTGTAGACAAAAACCTCTGGATCCCTTGGAACAATGACAGAGCCTCCAAAAATTGGTTGCACTAACATCTATGATGCAAAGGGAACAATTAACAACAAATAAGAATTCATAAGGTACTCCAAAAGCCTGCAATAGCTTTGTATATCTCTAACAACAAAGATGCATGCTCTTGCTTGTGATTTTCAATATGTCTGTCATTTTATGTTTCCATTCCTTGCTATGACATAACGGAACTATCCACAGTAAATGAGTTTTTGCTTCAAAAGTAGTCAAAAATAATTTTAATTTTACCATGATCATAGAAATAATTCATCATTGTTGTATTACACTCTTGGTTATTGTACTAAGCAATCCTATATTATCCCTTGAAATATGATTGTGATTCCCCATTCTGCATCCTTTCTCCTCAAAATGGCAGCCTTCAAACGTGATATGGTGTTGTCCAAGGCTTCTCAACCCCTATAGGTTGCAACAGGATTAGTATAGTCCATAAAAGCCTCAAGAACATGCAAAAAGTTGTTGCCAAGTGTATGTGTTATGGATCCAAATATTTGAGAAGAGGGAGAAAATTTGGCACTAAACCCACATCCCATAAAGCAGTGCAGCCAAAAGAAGAAGAAACTAGAACTGTTACAAGAGAAAGCAATGCTTCTACTAAAAATATCGAACAATAGGATGATTCACTGGAAACTTATTTCCATTGAGCTCTGGGGGATTATGGCATTATGGTTTGGTTATCTCAAATATCATCCACAGCTCTTCAATGTGAGGCTCGGTTTGGTGATTTTTAGCCACCTAGTCTGGTTGATGGTTTCGATTTCTCTCCTCAAACAAGTAAGTTGTCACCATTATCTTCTTCCTCTCTTCTTCATGGTGTGTCAAGGATTGGGTTATCTTCTCATCTCAATTTTGGGGAGCTCAATTCTGTGTTTTTCAATGGGGATTCTATCTTTCAATTCAATAATTTTCAGTTCATTAATGGTAATAGTGGGGTTTCGGGCTACTTTGTCCTGAGTCCTAACTATTGGAAACCTCAAGTGTGATCAACTCAGAACCAGTCTGAATCTAATCATAATTATGACTGGCTATTTGTTTCTTGTTACTCGTTTGAGTGTACAAAAGGTTTACCCTGGACCTTTTGTTACTTTCTTGGATTCACCAGTTTATTATGTCCAGGAAGCACTTGTTGGGACAATCATGATCTAATTTTTCTCTTCCTATAGTGAAAGTGACATGCATATTGTGATAAGGTTCAACAGTTAAGACTCCTACGAAATTTCATCTTGGCTTCGTGATTTGGCTTATTGCCCTGTTCAGATGGATTGCAGAGAACTCCAAGAGTTTCAACAAGCTCTGCAGAGACATGAGGATGAAACACTGAGCAACCAAAGCTCAATTTTTTCCACTTCTGAGAAAATCCAAGCAGTACGAAGTTACAAACATGTCACCTCCCTAATTGCAAACAATGGGTAACCTGGTGGAGCAGAAACATTATATAAATGTGTTGGAGGCAGCATGTAATACACTCAGGAATATGGTAGGAAGTTCCTTCAAGGGTAAGTAGTTTGAAGCCTTTAACAAGGTGTAAACAGTTAATTCAAATTGTGGAAGACAAATGGAACATGATACAGTCCATCTGCTTCCAAGATAATTTAGAAGTGGTCAAGCAAGATTTGGATTCGGCCAAGGAAGCAGAAAATGAAGCCTCCAACAGACATGTCTTCCGTTAAGTTTGAAGGTATTTCAAAATTCTTATATTTTTAGATTCGTTCTATAGAATGTATACTACTAAGTTTTTTGGACTGTGATGTATCTGAAACTACTTATGTCGAACAACTTTATGCTGGTAGTTAGCACCATTTTGGAATTTGTTGGCATTGTTCTGAAACAAATTATGATGTACTCTTGTTGTGAGCATTGTTGCAACTTTTTCTTAATATATTAGACTAGAGGAGAGTAGCTTCAGAATATGTCTCAGAAATATGAGGTTATTTGATGATTATGTAAATGTTTTTAATGCAAAGCCTTAATGGAATATCTCTATATGGATGAATGAAAAAATATAACTGTCAATTTTTCTAATTTTTTTATGCTCATAATGAGCAATACCTGAGTGCTCCAAGGCACATACCTATGCATATTTTGCGTTTATGATTGAAATAGTAAATATACAGTTTTTTGGTGGGGAAGAAACTTAATCAAATCACAAAATTTTCCATTTGATTGAATATACAAAATTTGAGATTAAAAATATATGAATGTAAGAGAATGTAGGTTTTCACAGTGATTCATATAGAAACTTTTGGAAGAAAAACGTCTCAATATTAATTTGTCCAATTATCCTAGCATGGAAGTAACACAAAAAAGGAAACATTTTTAATCCATGCTCAATTTAGTTTTATGTAAAGGGATAACTCCTCATCTAATGAATAGAAGATGAATAGAACATAACTCTAATAGTTATCCTTTAATACAGTCAGATACCTATCAAAAAAGTATTTCATTCTACATCAGACATCAGAAAAATGAACACAGATAGATGGGTCAGAGGGCTACAGAATTTTTTGTTGCCAATTGAATGAACATCCCATGGAAACCCATCCAATAGTTCTCATTATCCTGAGGATGGTACCTAGGGTAAACCGTCTAGTTACATTTTTGGCAACCCAAACTAGTGGGGACATGAGTAAGATCCATAATATTCACATAGGCAGCCATCCAAAGGACTTGACCCCACAACATACTGCAAATTCACAGCACCCAACCACTCAAGCTAAACCACCAGGCTCAAATGCCTTAGATAATCAGAAAATATTTTCGGGTGTAAATTATTTGGATTTTAAATGCAGGAAATATCAATCATTTTCAGTCAAAACACAACATAAAGAACAAAATTAGAGGATATTGGAGGTATTTCATGACATTGCGGAGAGAAGAAACATGACATTGCGGAGAGAAGAAACATGACACACACCCAAGAAGCATGACATTGCGGAGAGAAGAAACAAGACAGTTTCGAAATGGCCAATAGCATGTTACAAGGTAGGGCAATTCTAGATAAGTCTTGATCAAAAGCATACTACAGTGAGCAGTGAGAATAGGAGTATCCTCTTCTTCATAGCTAGTTTCATTCAAGGATGCAGTTCAATCAGAGTCATCTCCTTCAAACAAATCAACCCCCTTTTAAGCAAAATCCATACATCATGGAAAAAACTAATGAGGTGACAACATTGAAGATCTCTTAGCTGGAGGCTAATGAATACCTTGATTCATATAAAATAGCAGCTGCAAATTGTTATTTTAATGGTTTTTGGCATCATATAACTTAATTAATCCAACACTTCCTTAAAATGACATAAAAATAATCATCAACTTTATATTCTCATGTCTGTTCAATGCCTCTTGGAAGCTTCCGACTCAGTAAAAGATCACAAGCTTGTTCACTGATGATTTTACTATCCCTATTGGTGTCCACCTCAGAGAAAACCTTGGTATACTTTTGAGCAACAAACTGCATTATCATTGGCCAGGACAGTTGGGTGTTTCCTCCTAGACGTGAAGTTGTTGCACCAACTCCAGTAGATGGAGGCATAATTTATATGCTCTATGATTTATCTAGATGATTATTCTTAACCAAAGTTGGAGAAGGCATAGTCGGTATTGGTACAAGAACCATAGAAAATGAAACATTGTTGACTAAATACAAAGGCTGGTAAGCTAAAATCTCTTTATATTGAGAGAGGGTAGCAGAAAAAACATCTCCACTTAAAATTGAATCTGAAGAAAAACCATTTCCATTAGCAGACATGCATTTAACATCACTTCATCCTGCAGGCAAGCTGGATTTTATGTTATCTTGTAGGCGTTTTTATGGTACTAATGGAATTAACCCTCCTTGAAAAGCTAAACTTGCTTGCCTGAGACCATATTTCTTGAGTGAAAAAGGAGCATCCCCCCTAATTTGTAACACTCTGTGCAACATAAATATTGCTAATAGGTCCAATGGATGTTGGTCCAACAATCCTTGAACCTAGCCACTTTTCCAAATCACTAGAAATTTGTGGTCGCTAACCTGTTGTACCAAATCCATGAATTCCCATGGAAGCTCCCTGCAAAGGGGTTGGTGTTGGAATAGTTGGAGACACAAGCCGTAAAAACTGATTAGTTCCTGGAGGCACATACTGTTGAGCAGCTCCCATACTCAGTTGTATTGTGGGGCCTTTTAATTTGAAGAACCTTGATCTTAATTTCCCAAGCCATAAGGGAGATCTTTTAAGCTTTCAAAGATGGATATGTTGAGATTCAACAAGATGATGAGCTTAGTGAAAAGAGTCGCCTTCACTAAGTGGGCCCGCAGGCTATTTTTGGCACAAAGTCTATTTTTAGACATGTTGATCATATTCTATGAGTTGCAGGATGTTATTTGTGGATGGTTGGTCAAGTTGGAAAAATAGATGGACTTCTATTTTTAGACATATTGGATGAGTCTATTTTTAGATTGCCAAGCCTAAAAATAGATATGTCGAATATTAGATCTTAATAATATTTGACTCTAAACATTATCTTATTCTCTTGGAGCACTTCATTTAAGTGCATAGGATGGGCACAAAGAACAATGTAGGAATTACACTATTACCGAGGGTTAACTGGAGTCAATGCATGGAGGACTTTAAGCTAGAACTCTGCGTGACAGAAGTTTGGTGGAGTTGGAGAAGTAGTTGGTGGAGCAGCATTTAGTTTAATCCCAGCTAGACCTGAGCTAGTTGTATCTAGTCTAACCGATTGATACACTAGTGAGAGTGAGTGAATTAATTAGTTAATTAATTCACAAATAATAACTCATTAATCAACTAAAGAATACACGCTTAACTACGCAGCATGGCAAAAAACGGTGACCGTGCTGGATAGATAGGTGAAAGAGCAAGTGTGACTATCAGTTGTGACTATAGTGATACATTGATTGCATCCAACACTCAGTGGATATGCCAATGAGGATTGCATGAGCAAGGCTGGAGTAATTCGAACTCATTCAGAGCCATTCTTCAGCAAGGATTGCGCAGTAGAGGCAAGCTAGCAAGTGGCAAATATCGGTGCATGGATTTTCAAGATCGGGCCTGATTAGTGTGTAGCGATTATATTGTACTGAGAACTTGATATGATCATTTTTGTATGAGGATTGTTACATGATCTCTATGAAATATATTATATACAGATAGTTTTGGTTTTTAGCTTCAGGCTTTTCTGTTAAACAACTGTGTTAATGTGTGTGAATTTGTATTGTTTCATGTGTGCATTTCAATCTTGATTTAATTTCCGCAAATGATCAATGGTGGAATAGATTCTGTATTTTGCATGAATTTAAAATAGTGTGAGATCGGGAGAATCTTGTACAGATAACACATAAATTATATAATTTCTACAAGATAAGTCCAATAACCTCAATGATGAAATTTTATCCATCTTGTTAGGAAGCGCTTCTAGACTTGTACACCCGCCCAAATGGAGTTCTTGCAATGATGTAAGATTTTCCAAATTGCTAGGAAGCTCAATTAGAATTTTAAAAGAGTCCAAATGTTTGGAAAAATGTCCAAAAAAATTCAATATACTCTTATATAGATTCATTTGTTGAAGGAGCATCCTTCTTGACATTAGTTTTACATTAGCTTGTAACAAGATTTCATTACCTCAGTTTTATATGCCTTTTTCTCATATTCTTTGTCGTAAATGTCTTTGAGAATTTGATTTATTCCATCAATTCTTATCAACACTATTGATTCATTTAAAAATGAATTTATTCGTAGACAGCAAGCATTTCATTTCATTGTTGACAACTCGACTACTGCTTATGTTAAGTGGATTGAGAACCATTTCCATTGTTAAGAACATAAGAGTTTCCTGCAACTTAAATTCTTGATACACTAATATTCACGTTCTTGTTTCTTACTTACAGTAAGAAGCAAAATATAAGAACGAACACCCGTAAGGGTGACAAAGTATAAAGGGGGTTGATCCAGCACAAATTTCAGCTGGAATGGAACCAGAAAACTTGTTATGATAAAGGAGAAAGTTATCCAACATTTCTAAGTGCCCAATATTTCTTGGAACTGTGCCAGACAAATCATTACTTCCCAATCAACAGCCACAAGGTTGACTTAGTCAAAAAGTTGAGGAATTTTTCCTAAGCGTGTTTCCATGAAGTGATAAATTTGTTAAATCTTCATTTTTCCAACCTCTTTAGGAATAAATCCTTGTAAATAATTGTTATCAAGGTGCAACCTCTGGAGATTGTTGGCAGTAGAAATGGACGGAGACAACCCACCCATAAGGAAGTTATTGTTGAGTGATGTTCCAAGAAAATTCTGTGATCTCCAAATCACATCTCCTAATTTTCCAGAGAAATTTTTCAGCCATCTTACTAATTCAGTCACTCTGGATCTCAGTTATAATCCACTATCCGGATTGTTGCCAAAGGAAATTGGGGGCATGGAAAATTTTGTCTTTATATGGATAGGATCAAACTCATTCAGTGATGAAATACCAGCTGAAATTGGAAAACTTGTTAAGCTTAATTTATTAGATTTTTGGGGTTGTAAGTTCAGTGGGCACATTCCTTCAGAAATTGGAGACCTTAAATCTTATACGAAAATTGACCCCTCAAATAATAACCTTGAAGGATCATTACCAGAAAGCATTGAAATTTTTCACAACCTTATGTATCTAATGACTATTATTAATGGACTAAGTTGTTGGATTCCAAACACAATTTCCAATTGTCGGAAATTGCAGGTACTAGATTTTTCATTCAACACACTGACTGGGCCACTCCCTCATGATTTTGTAAATATGGAGTCAATTTAAAGTTTTATTGTTGAGGAAAATATTCTAACAAGACCCCTTCCATCCTCTCTTGGTGGATGGAGAAGAGAAACTACTATAAGGTTATCCAAAAACAAGTTTGAAGGTCATTTACCTCAGGAACTGGGCAACTGTTTGTCTCTCATAATATTGGGAATTGATGCTAACAGGCTCTATGGATTAATAACACCAGAGATTTTTCATGCCAAGAGCCTAAACTCTATCTCTTTGTCACTGAATCAGTTTACAACTTTCATAGAGGACACTTTCCTAGAGTGCATGAATTTTACAGACTTGTTATAACTATCAACAAATATGGGTTGAATGGGAGAGAGTGAAATGGTTGCTTCCATTTATGAATGGTGATCCGGGCACGCTTAGAATCCGTTTAGGATGGGAACAAATTTTATGGTGGATTCCTTGGCTATCTTTCAATTCATTTATTCAATTATTTAATATGCATATTCTACTGCAAATATCTCTATCAATCATGAGTTAAATGTAAATCTTTTTACTACAGACTAGAGGGTCGGAGCTTGAAAATATGGGGAAAAAAAACCAACATCAAAGTAAATATTAAGGTTAAAACCTTTTTCTTTTTCACTCAAGAACAATTCATTCATTTCTACTCTCTTGTTAGGATTACACTTCACCACTAAGATTATCAACACACTTCATCCAAAATATTATCACTTTACTATGTTAGTTATATAGAAAAGCTAAAGAGTTGGAAGTAGAGAATCAGACCTTCAGGCTATTCTAGTTGATCAAGAGGCATACACAAAGTCTTGGCTGCCCCCATTTCTCCTTTTGTTTTTGCTTTCACATCCTCCTCAACATCCTGAAGGAACCAATTTTTCATATAATTCCAAACATTCAGTGTTGACTCATTGAGGACTCTTTTGAGTGCTGGATTATCACAAAATAAAATAAATAGTTTTGACACCGTATTCAAGTAATATGCATGCCCAATTTGGTTACATTAGATGACAGAAATGAACTAAGGTTATGGCATCCTCGAATAGAATTCAAAGAATTTAAGAAACTACATTTAACTTAGAATATAATCATACACTTGGGGTATTTTATGTCTAGCCAATATCAAACTAGACCAAATTTGATCAAGCATGAGCATTGCAACACAACTTATGTTAGCCAGGCAAGTGCTAAGGATAATAATGTGTATTCAAAAAATGTATACTTCATGTTATTACTATATATGTGTGTTATTGCGATGTCATTAATCAATATAAAGCTATTATTGACGGACTAGAAGGATAATGAATAAGTACATATTAACTCCCCAACCTATAAATGTACTTGGTATGTATTCAGTACACTAAATATAAAGCTATTATTGACATACTAGAAGGATAATGAATAAGTACATATTAACTCCCCAACCTATAAATGTACTTAGTATGTATTCAGTACACTAAACATATTTTATAATATATATAACTTTTCCCTAACAATCCCTGATGGAAACTTCAATGCTTTGTGTATGTGGACTCAAGATTCCATTTCATGAAAATCATCTATGTTTATGCAGTAATACTTCACGTTGTTGGAACTTGGAAGTGTTCTGGTTCCTGCTAGTATAGTTGTTGTGCACTCTATTCTCTCAACATTCTTTTTCGCTAAAAACATACAAAAATATAGGATTTCTCATTAACATGATGCATGATTTCAATTATATATTTTCCTGGCAACAGTGTGATGAAAAATATCTAGATATATCTGGTTAGCAGATACAACTACTCCCCTCCTTGGATTTGTAAGGTTCAGATTCCAAAGCCTACATTTGGCCCAGATGAGTAGAGGATCCATACTCAGTACAAGCCTTATATGGATCTGTGTATGATCCATATGGACTATATACTGGATACACTCTGCACAAAACTTCTAAAACCACATAAAAAAATAAAAAAAATATTTGTATATGTTCCAACATCATAATATATATATATATATATAAGATCATTTTGTACACTGTATAAAAACTATATCCAATACAGGATATTACTGTATGCATTTATGTCACTTGATATGTTAAATAATATTCAATGTTATAGTAGGGGTCAGCTGCTTTTGGGGTCTTACAAATATATCACCTATTATGATCCATTGTATGTGAGATGTATTGTTACTCTTACTGCTCAAATTGTATGTTAAACTTTCAAAGTGGTGAAAACTCCAACCCACACCATACAATCCGAGTGGAACCTTGGCAACAACACTTTCCCTCTTCACTATAATGACTAGTGTTTGATCCAACCTCCAATCTACTACCAACTCTGACTTGTATGATGTAATATCCTTAGTATTCCTGAAGAAAGTGTGTTTGGTTGGCTGACGTGTGAAATGGCTTATAGACAAAGCCTTTTTGCATTCTTCATTACGCTGGCTAATAAACCAATGCTCCTGCAGGCTGGGCCACTGCTAACCATTACTAGTCACATGAAATTATGTTTTTGACTAAGGCTACCTTTGCTACGAGGGGTAACAATTACAACAATTAGACATGCCTATCTTGAGGAGTCTTGAGATAGCTTCAACAGTTATAAAATCTCCTCTTCCAATTCCTTCCAAATACCATTCAATAGTTATCCCAATTTACGTCTTTAAATTATCTATTTGAGTAGCTTCCAAAAGTGTACTCTGGAAACACTAGAATAATTTCTCAATAAAGAAATATCCACCATCTGAAAAATTTCCCTTCTAGATTACTAGATCTAAATAATCTCTAACAGTTTTTAAACCAAATCCCCTCTAAGGAACAATAGTGACAAGAGTCAAATCAAATCAACATACAAACACTAAAGAAGAAAGCCAAATATATGAGAAATGCTTGTCAACATGATAAACCTTCTATAAAGATGATTATGCAACTTGATATCCCACGAAACATTCGATATCAATAATCACAAGGCTAAATATATAATATAATATGAAAAGGGTTGGGACAAAAATCTCACACCAAAGTATTGTTATTAATAATAATAATAATAATAATAATAATAATACAAACCTAAGTAAATATTATACACTAAAATCCCTGCTAAAGGCTGATCATGCGACCTTTTGAAAAGACAATCACTTGTATTCTGGTGTGAGATCACTAAAAGGATGCAAATGTAGTCTAACTCCTTATCTTGCCCTTCAACACCCTTGATGTCGACATGAATTCAGTTGAACTAAAACAAAATTCTTCCACACTATCGAAGTCGCCAAGCTTGGGGTCAGACAAAATCTCTAGTTCTAGCTCATGCTAAGAAGATTTATAGATTATTGCAGAGCCTTCAGATATTCCAACTAGAATGGATGACTTGGGAAAAGTTACAAATCAATAGAAAGAACCATGTCTAGATCTTAACTCATTACCATTCTTTCCATGTGCATGCATAGAAAAATTGAGATGCCACGTGAGAATATCATCCTCTGATCCATACAATTAGCGGATCTGACTAATTAGGAGATGTGCTTTGGAGTTCACAAGGGGATCTGACATGGCACACAACAATTTCTCTGGAAAATTATGAGATGTCCTTAGTGGGACATGGGACATTAATTAATAAGATGGTTGAATGTCACTTAGTCCCAAATGTTCCCTGGGTGAAATACTGAGGATATCTAATATTTTTAGGTCAATTTCCCACTCCTCCCTTGGCTTTAGGGCTTTTGATTTCATCATATGGAATTCTTCTTCTCTTCATAGTGTTCAACATATTCTTTTGGTGTGCTAATTTTAACCTTTATGAGATGCTTGAATTTTCCAACAAAAAAGGTTTCAAAACTAATATGGACAGGCCTCAGTTCAACATCAATTCAATGTTGATATAAACCAAATATGGGGTTTTCTTATATGTCATCACTATGCATTTAACATATACTATAGGCCTATTTATATGTTTGTAGTTGTATGAGAATTATGGGTGCTAGAAAACTCATGAATAAATGTTTCCAATATAAAAATGTCTGCCAAGAAAGTGACTAAGCCGCAAAATGCACATAGCTAAGAAGAAGCCATTTAGTGCCAGCCTTCCATTTTCCATGGATGAAGCATTATGGGTGTTACACACCTCATGAAAAAATTCTTCCAATAGGAATATGTCTCTATGTATGCTAAGGAAGAGGCTAACTCACAAAATGCACATACTTGAGTGTCATTCAGTGTCAGATACCTGATAAACACATTCTTCCAATAGAAAGATTCCTACCAAGGAAGAGACAGTCACAAAATGCACATATCTGAGAAATAATTCAATGCCAACTTGCTATGCTCCAAAAATTCATTCTATTCCTATGTTATTTCTATGCAATCAACGCCAGATACCTGATGAACAAATGCTTCCAATAGAAATATTCCTTCCAAGGAAGAGGCTAAGTCAGAAAATGTAAATACGTGAGAAACCATTCAGTTCCAACGTGATATACTCCAAAAATGCATGTTATTTCTATTCAATCTACTTGCATTGAGCATTATGAATTTACGAGCGCTAGAATATGTGAAAATTCATTCAGTTTCAACCAGTTATACTCCAATAATGCATGTTGTTTCTATCCAATCTTCTTGCACGGAGCATTATGAGTGCTAGAAACCTCATGAACAAATGTTTCCAACATAAAAATTCCTATCAAGGAAGAGATTAAGTCACAAAATGCACATATGTGAGAATCCATTTAGTGCCAACCTACCACAAGAATGCTTGCTATTTGTATCCAATCTGCTTTCACTGAGCAATATAAGGAAAATATTAAGTCACAAAATGCACATATGTGAGAAGCCATTTAGTGCCAACCTACTACAAGAATGCTTGTTATTTCTCTCCAATATGCTTGCACTAAGCAATATGATTGCTAGAAACCTCATGAAAAAATGTTTCCAATAGAAAAATGCTTACCAAGGAAGACACTAAGCCACAAAATGGCTTCCATGATCCATGGATGAAGAATTATTGGTGCTAGATATCCAAAGGCTAAATCACAAAATGCATATACGTGAGAATGCATTCAACGTCAACCTTCTACACTCCAAAACAATGTTTCCAATAGAAAATTTTCTGCCAAGGAAGAGTCTAAGCTGCAAAATAGACAAGAAGTTATTTATTGCTAACCTTCCATGCTCCAGGACGAAGCATTATGTGTGCTAGATACCCCATGAACAAATGCTTCCAAAATAACAATGTTTCCAATAGAAAAATTCCTGCCAAGGAAGAGTCTAAGCCATAAAATAGCCAAGACGTTATTTATTGTCAACCTTCCATGCTCCAAGATGAAGCATTATGGGTGCTAGATACCCCATGGAAAATTCTTCCAAAATTCTTTCGATTCCAAGGAAGAGACTATAATGTTCCAAAATTTTATGGAACATTAAAAACTTTTGTTTTTGCTTTAGGAGGAGAATAAATGGGTAAGGAAACCCATTGATAATAAAAATCTGAATAAGGAACCCTTATAAAGTGAAAAGGGATCAATAAAGAGCTATATTTCACACCCCATGTGTGAAAAGAGACAATTTGTAGGTGGATAATTCTAGAAGAGGCCAAGTTGACTGCGCAGATTGAGAAGATAAGGTTCACTTGGTAGGCCAGCGCAGTTTGCATGAGAGGGAGATCATTCTAGAAAGGAAACCCTAAAGTGTGGGGCCCATGACAAAGCACCTTTCACTTTTTTAAAATAAGGACGAAGCAGCCATTTCCATTCATGCTTTTGATGATCATTTCTCTTTTATTCTTAGACAAGTGCATTCTCCAGCTGTTTAGCTGAGATGCAGTGTTGCTAGCACTGGGTGTTCCTGAGCGGGAATCCCATCTCTTCCATAGAGTAGCTCTTGGAAGAGCTTTTTCTTCATATTCCCCATATTCTGGCTTGAGGCCAAAGCATTCCATTCAGCTCCACTGCAGTCTCCATTGGTGGTTGAGTTGTGTTGTTGGGCGTTGCAGGGGAGGGTTCCTCAACACTACTTCTGGCATTGTATTTCAGAGGAGGGAGTCTCCATTCCTTTGGGAGATCAGTGAGGGAGTTTTTGATCTTCATTCCATCATCTTTGGCATCAGGCCAATCATTTTCCATCAGCAGAAGAGCATCCCTTTTCCTTGACTGCATTTTTCATAGAGAGCATTTGTAGTGAGGGTTGCAGCATTTTAGTGGGTGGTGAGATTTGCAATGAAAGGATCAACCTTTCATCTAGAATATTTAACAAATGAGTTATTTCAACAAAGGCATCATATTCAGCAAGCTCCTTTCATTTCCAGTTTCTATTGAGTTGCAGCAGCTGCCCAGCAACTCCGGCATTTTGGTAAATTTGCCATTTTGTCTAGTTTTCATCCAATCCCCTTAAGGGATTGTTGTATTGTATTTTCAGGGGTTGAAGCCTTGCTCCCCCTTCTTTATTTGAGCTTACATTGTTATATAATTCATATTCATGTATTTACTACTGCAGTACCTCCATAGGCTGCGCAGTCTGAGTTGGGAATAAACTATGCAAGCAATGTTTTCTCCATTTCTATGCACATGTCTCATTGATATTCTTTACTTGATTTAAGTAATAGATTCCTCAAGGGTATGTCTACATTTTCTGCTGCATATGTATTTAAAGGCTGATTTCATCTTCATGTGACATGGCTCCTTAGAGATAACGTCGTCATTTCCTTTGTTGAGCAAAGTGTTGTTGCAGCCCTCTTCATTGGGCCCTTTTAAGGAAGCAATTGAAGGAGGCTTGTATTAAGCTCCTAGAAATATTTGTTCTGAGTCCACTCTTGGATTTAAGCTCTAGAAGGACATATTCAAGGGATCCCAAACCAGGGATCAAATCCTATTGCCTCCATTTCTGGAAAATGTGTTTTCCAGGCTTGGGTTGCTAGCCATTCCTACTAGGAAATTTCACATATCTGTAGACAGAGTCTGCAAAGGGCCAACAAGCCTCCAGATCTCACCCTTCTTTAGAAGACAACATATCCGGTAAATTCCCCCACAGTCCATCTCTGGCACAGACTTGTGATATTTCTGAAAAAGGAATATTACATAGACTAAGTCACAAAATGTACATACGTGAGAAGTCATTCAGTGCCAACCTTGTATACTCCAAGAATAGCATTTCTATCCAATCTGCTTGCACCATTTTGTAGGATTCCAAGTGCATAAATACACTACTTGCATCTAAAAATACACCAATATGGTTTTAAATACATGTCCAATGAAGGAGAACATAATTGGGATGTGCCAGGGGTTATCTCACATCATTTCTTATTAGCAAACTTGTTAGTAAATTCCTATCCAGCAAAAGGATAACATAATGGAGATGTGTTGTGGTTGCGGGCAAATCTACCCTAAGGTCTGGGTTGAGGGACCTAACATAGCAGAAGGCATACAATCACAAGAACCATTCAAATTATAAGTCCTAATGCTTGAACTAGAAAACTAGGGATAGGTGACCTTACCCGTATGTCCTACGTTTGAGGTCAATCCCGCAGGGTGCAAACCCTCTGCTACTATTCGTGCTTCGAAACCTGCAACTCACTCAAGACAAAGCACAAATACTAGTTGTACAACTTATATATTATAAATTTCAGTACGTTAGATCATATAAACTCATAAAATAATCATGAAATAACGATTACAAGATCATTAACATGTATATGAAACATATAAGAACATGACATCAGGAACGAGACAGAGCTTCTTTTATTGATGTATGTAAAAAGAAAGTGGAGATATCACCTGAAATCAACCACGGCTCCAAGCGAAACCATCCTCCAGATCCATCTATCCCAAGCCTCAAAAACCTTCTTCCATGAGAGGTGCACAAAGGATGTCACATAAAGGGGGTGATCATCACAAGGAAACAAGGATTTCCTGAACCTGGGAAGTGCAGGAGGCACAGGGATAATCAGACTTGATCTTGGCTATAATAGGCTATAGTATCAATAGCATTCTCTCTGACTTGATCTAGGCTATAACAGGCTATAGTATCAATAGCATTCTCTCTCCTCCCTTAGGCCTTCCCAATGAGGTGTATTTATACTTCCTCAAATCAGTTTTTCAATTGGGAAATAGTTTGGCCACGGACTTGTGTAGGTGGTGCTCAGGTAAAGCTCGTAAACTGAGTTTATATTTTTTTAATATTTTAAATTGTATATGCAAGTCAAATATGAGTGAACCGCATCTGCACACGTAAAAGTCTGGGTAGAGCCACGTATGGAATTCAAAATAATGTTTTAATAAGTTGACCAAGTCTGAAAGGAAAGGTTGCTCAAGGCCAATACATAAGTCATCAAGTATATAAAGGTGATAAATGATGCTATAACAATTGTCGGTTATCACACATCATTTATCAAGCTTAAACGTGTATGCCATAGGCATCAAACATGTATGACTCTAAAAAATCTAAAATCTGAGTTGAAACTGCGAAAAATCCCAAATTTAAACTCTGATTGAGGAAGATTTAGCTTGAAACTTTGATTGTCCTTCCTCATATAGTTGTCATTTCTTCATAATCAATTTATCCTCCCCATAAACAAATGATGAAGATAGAAAAAAATTCAACTTGTCATTTCATGTGTTAACTAACACTAGGTTTGTATTCATTTGAGTACCACTCATAATTTTAACTTTTCATTTCATGTGTTAACTAACACTAAGTGTTCATTTTAGTATGAGTCTTGCTTCAGTATTTCATCAAAGAATAATAGGGAGAACCAACCAAGAGTATTTCCCCTCTGACTCTTTGGTTTATTGCGTAATCCACACCCAGTTTTAGTGGACTGGAGGCCCCCTTGCCTTGGTTTAGCATTTTTTCCTTGTTAAATGGAAAGGTCGTGGGCATTAGGGTCCATAAAATATAGCTACCCAGTACAACACCTCCTATGTTGCAAGAAACGTCTCTTTGTCTCCTAGAGAAGACGTGACTTGTGTACCTCTCTTGCTCACTCCCCTAGACACTTCTGGCATACTGTCCTCCCCGCCACTCTCCCCTCCCCTTCGACGTTAACCCCAAGTCCATGTTCTCTTATGTGTCCACCCTCTATGGCATCCCAAGGCAACCCCAGATTCAGGTGACCTCTCCGCCCTCTTTAGGTTTCATATTCTATGATAGTGACATCAGAGAGGCCATTCGGGTGATGAATAGCAGCAAAGCAGCAGATGAGGATGGTTTCCAGGCAGAGTTCTTTAAACACGGTCTTCGTGCTCTGGTTCCCTACTTGGTTGATCTCTTCAACCATGTGGTCTATACAGGTTTCCCATCAACATGGTCTCAGCACATCATTCACCCGATACACAAATCAGGGCCCAGCTCAGATCCCAACAATTATAGGACTATCATGGTGGGCCACACATTCTCCGAACTATATGCTACATCCCTCCACCTCCAAATCTCCAAGGAGCTTGAGCGGAAACAATTTAGAGCTATAGGATAGGTTGGATTTCAACCTGAGCACCAGAATATTGACCACATCCTTACACTTAGGGCCATCATTGAGGAGGCACGACATCGCTCTTCGAAAGTATATTGTTGTTTTGTATACTTTCGAAAATCTTTTGACTCGGTCCATAGAGAAGCATTATTCTAGAGACTCGAAGATATTGGCATCTTAGAGACCCTCTTGTCAGCCATCATGTGCTTATATGAGTCGGTCCTTGGTCTTCTGTGCACAGTACATGGGCTATCAGATTTTACCTGGAGCACTATTGGGGTAAAACAAGGTTGTCCCTTGTCCCCCACACTATTTGGGATCTATATTGACGAGTTGGAGTCCTTCTTGCATGAACACATCCAAGACGGGGATGGTTTCCTTATACATCATGTCTTGATTTCTATCTTGTTATTTGCAGATGACGTGGTCCTTCTAGCCCCATCCCCTTACAGATTGCAGAGGCAGCTGGATGCCCGCACCCTTTTCAGTGATCTTCGACAGTTGACGGTTAACCTAGGTAAAATGAAGGTTAGGATCTTCACCATGTTGAATAAGTTCCTCTGTGACCTCCATTTATTTTTCCTGGGAGAGGAGATTGAGATCACTAGCTCATACACCTATATGGGGGTACTATTCACTGGACCTCGCTTTAGCTTGCAACCTGCACTCCAGCCTCGAATCAACAAGGGCTATGGATCCTTGGCCCTTCTCGAGAGACAATGTTTTCGAAATCATTTTCAGGACATATCAGCCAAGATGTCACTGATGGACAATCTTGTTCGACCCACAGTTCTATATGGTTCGGAGGTTTGGGGTCCTAGGTTCCTAGATTCTGATTGGTCTTCTGCAGAGAGAGTGCAGGTCACCCTTCTTCACTGCATCATTTGGTGAAAGAAGATAGTTCCTCTGCCCATCATTCTTGCAGAGTTTGGAGCTCACCCCTTTCGCCTTGAGACAATGTTTGGTATCATCTCTCTTCTTCATCGTGTTTGAGGTTTTGCGGATATAGCAAAGGGGCGGGATTGATATCCATACTTGGCCTACCATTCATCAGAGTCCATTGCAATAGCGATTCCTACGGCTTGATCCTGATGTTGGTATGTTGGAGTCTCAGATCTCCCTGCTTCAGTTGGTATCAAGATAGACCAACTCCCTCAATTCAAGTATTCTTTGTGTGCACTGGGCCACCTCCTACCAACCAAACAAGAGATGAATAAAATCATTCGAGAGGATATTTACAGGAAATATGTACAGGTTATTTGGATAAACCCTCGAGATGGGTTACGTCCGAAGATGGCTTTCTATGTTGAGCACTTCATGTTGTTGAGAGATGGACTCATTGTTCGGCCCTATTACACACTTCGCCATTGGATGCACGCACTTAGGATTCCCTTGGGTCAGATCAAAGTAGGTTATCATAAACTACGGAATGAGACTGACCATCAGATTGCATGGTTAGACAGGATTTTCCATTTATGCCACCTTCGAGAGACTGAGTCGGAGGAGCACTTCATCTTTCGCTGCCCCATTTACTATGAGATTCGTGGGAGATTCCACTGCTTGTTCAGAGGGATCCAGACCTTATCTAGCTTCTTTCGATACCCAAACCAGAGATGTCTAGCCTTGTACATAAAGGAGGCCACGAGACTTCGCACTTCAGAGCTCTTGAGTGATGGAGGAAATTAGTGGTTTCTGGTATTATGTAATTATTTTCATGACATTATAGTTGGTTTTAATAAAAATAAAAATAATTATAATTATCCATAAAACATTTTGACTCGGTTAAACTACATAAAACAAAAAAACAAAAAAAAATAATATGTATATAAAATCTGTGATAATCACATGTAAGCATATTTTGTCGAAGCGTTTAGAACGAGAACCACACTGGCTGGTTCTAAACGCGTCGACAAAATATGCTTAGTTGTGATTATCATAGAAATATTATATATACATTTTATGGATCACATAAGCCATATTCCTAATAATAATAATAATAAATATATTTAGGACTTGTCCAAGTAGTGGACAATTTCATTCAAACAATGATTTTGGACCTTATCTAGCTTTTTACAGAATTCCAATCCGACACTCAGAGAGAGAGTTATGACGATTTTCCCACGGTCACCTCTTTGAGATGAAATTTGGGAGCTTGAAAAAACCTTAACTTCCACAAATCCTATCTCCTAAAATATTGTGAACCAAGATCTGAAATTTTTACAAGAAGTTCCTCAAGATTTTGGCTTCGCTCTGTAAAAATTTCAACTACTGACCCTTCGTAGAAAAGAATTTATAGCACAAATTCCACGATGACCTATTTTAGGTGAAATTCGAAAGCCTTAAATATCTCCAAAAATATTGTGAACCAATATCTAAAATTTTTACACGGCGTTCCTCAGGATTTTGGCTTCGCTCTGTAAAAAATTTAGCTTCTGAACCTTCGTAGAAAAAAATTTATAGTGAAAATTCCACTATGACCTGTTTGGAGCAGCGAAACCCTAGAATCCAAAGGCTCTAATACCAAATGTTATGAAACCAACTCCAAAAATAGAAGAAAATAGATATCAACGCATTATAAATAAGCCACTTCGAGGGGGAAACCTCCTTTACATTACATAAATCAACAATTCTTGGATGGTACAAATGACAAAACCTCCTTCTATATATAGGAGTCCATGGGGCCACAATACAATCCTAGCTGACCTAACAACAATAATGTAAGGGCACAATAGTAACAATATTGGGGTTATAGGGGTACAACAATAACAATAAGGGACTATAATAGTAATATAGGGACCTAACAGAAATGTTGGATTCTCAAGCGTCTGACAGCACTCGGGGGGAGATTGTTCTTCCTCCGAAGAAGCCTAAGGGTAGAATAGGCCACAAGAAATCCATAATTGCGCAATCTGAGCAGCCCATACCCAGGAAAACCGAACTGCTTCCAGTTCATGAGCCAACGACGGAGGAGATAGGCATTTGGGTTATGGACTCAGATGGTGTCTGGACCAAATATTATGATGTCGAGTATCCAGTTGCTCCCATCTTCCACACGGCCCCTCCAAAGCCTCCTCGTGTGCCCATAGCTGAGGAGGAAGCCATTGCAAGAGAATATGGATGCCTGAAAGAGAACGAGGAACAAGAGATATTTGAAGATGAAGGAACTCCATGACTATTCGGTAACAAGGTTATTCTCTTATTTTTGTCATCTCAGGACATACTTCAGCGATTTTGTTTTCATATGTCACTGAATATTTTGTAAAACAAGACTGTTTGACTGTCTTAAGGGGTTGATTTCCTCCTATGAGGTAGTCCCAAACTTGGATTATTTTGAAAACTACCCCGGCAGGGATAGGCTAAGTACTGCTTGCCATCTCTACCCATAGCCTCTGTAGAGTTCTTTTATGCTTTTAATATAGTTTAGCCCAAGTTACAGAAAAAGAACTTCATTTATTGCGAACAAAATTTCAATTTAACTAATTAAGCTTTATTACTCTAATTTCTAATGTGGCATTTGAATGTGCTCACATATTTTGATTTTTCTAAGGGTTTTTTATCATTTTTTTAGTTTTTTTCTTTCTTTTTTTCTTTTCTGAATGTATCTATTTTTATACCCTTTTCTATTTTTTATTTTTCTCTTTTCTTTTCTTATAAATTCATCCTTATTTTTATTTTCTATTTTTTTGACAATTACATATAAAAATAAAATGATGTTACAACATTATGTATTGCATAACATCACCAAAATGAAAATTTTGATTTAACATCACCCCATGAATTAGTAGAGAAGTTTATATCACCATGGCCTGATCAATTTAATCATAAAATGGGAACTAGAGAAGTATGAGTAGAACTGAGATCAATTTCTCAAGGATAATCAATGTGTCAAAAATATCAATGAGGAAGAATCCCCAATAGAGAAAGAGGAATTAGTTGAGATATCTCCATTGTAATCTAAACAAACATGACCACGAATAAAAGAACCCATCACATATAGTGGAAGAGCATGGCAAAAAAAAGCTAATGTAAATAGAAAAAGAAGCAAGATTTTTTTGATATGGCAAAAATTCCAAGAAGTAAACTCTTCAACAAAAACCTTGGAGATAGATGAGGACCAACAAACATTGGATGACTATATTGAGTCCTTGGAAGCAAGGAGAAGGAACAGCAACATCCCTCATCAACAAAATGTACATATGATAAATTAAATATGCCAAACGAAAACACCCTCACTAATGAGGAAGATAATTCAACTTGTTGATATTGTGAAAAGCATTCCCCAAACAGAAAAATGAACAACTCCTATGAGTATTATTGAAAGCACTATTAAGAAAAATAAGGAGGAAACAAATAATAATAAGAGAACTATTGAGGAGATGAAAGTATTGGAGTGGTATATCAAAACTCAAAATGACTTGTTCACGAGACATGTCCTCTCTAATAAAGGATAATGAAAAATTGAAAGCGGAGAATAAAAGAATTAAATAAGAGAATTTGTGGTATCCAAAAAAACATGCGAGTGGTGTCAATAGAAAAAAAGGAATTAAAGGCTAAGAACAAAAGCCTCAAGGTGGGGTTATAATGAATGCAACAACACAAGGAGCACCACCATAATAAGGGAAAATGTAGGCATTCTTCTATGGGCATAAGGGGCACTTTGAAGCGTAATGACACAATTTTTTTTAGCATGAGGACAAGCAACATCTTCGTCTTGAGGGAGCATCAATCCTCTATTTTGACAACATTTTTCCATGATAGTATACCACATTGTGCCCTAAATATACCACATTGTGCCCTAAATAAAACTATCTTATGCCACTTTTATTACATTTTGCACTTATTTTGATCAATGAACCTCTTCAAGGGTATTTTATCATTATTTTTTTATTTTTTGAAATTTCATGATTTTTTTTACATTGTAAATAAAATTTACTATATTCTTATAGGAAATAAATATTTTGCATAATTTCTCATTCATTGAGCCATTTGCAAGCTAGCTAGGTGAAATCGGGGACATGGGTTTTGTCACCCATGATCCCAAGATGGTTTAATACTTTTGGTTTCATCGGAAAATACATATAGAGGTATAGTCAAAGTGCACTCAACATGGGAAGTCTGCCTAGTAAAACACAAATTTAGTGAGGAATTTCATCCAGATTTGAGAAAACATGATTTTACCACAATTTTTTCCATGGGGAAAGTCGAATTGCATCTAAAATCAGGCTCGAATTACTATTTTGTTAGCCACAAAGATAATTTTTAGTAGGTTTCATTTGCCATGTATAAATGACAAGCTAGTGAAGCTTGCTAGTCACTTTTAGATTTCAAACTTTCAGATTTCTATTTGATCTCGATACTTAGAAACTTCATCATTGAAGCTCTGATCCAAGATTCATTATCAGTAATATATGAAATATTTGTGATTTTTAACCACTTGGTAGTCTTCGATGTACAAGCTAAATCACGGAGAACCCCCATTGTCTCAACGTGTGCACTTATTTTCATTGTTGTTCATATTTGTGGATGACGATATATATTTGTGTGTATTTTTATTTCATGTTTACATTTACATATGCAAGCAAGTCTTTACTGTCATGAGATTTCAATTATCTTATCCATACATTCATTTTCATCTTTTTCTTGTCCATAATTGTTCATAACTTTGTGTTTCAAACTATCAACCTTAATACTTTATTAGTCATCATAGTTTTATTGTTGCTTATGAATGTTGAGCAGGTAAATCCCCTTTGCGGACAGAGGTGATCCCTCTAGCCCTGGAGTGGGTCTAGCAATAAGGGAACAAGCTGGACTTTTAGACTCCTAGCTTATAAATGAAAACGAGTTAGGATATATGGCCTACCTTGGTCCAACGCTTTTGTTGTCGTTTGCAACAGCGATCCGTTGATCTTTGTATTCACACGTCGCGGTCTTTTAGTGATAATGTCTATGTACCTGCACAATGATCAAGTGAACGGTGACAGCATACAAAAACTTATCTTCATTCATAGTTATTCGATTGGTCAAGGAGAATCAAACATTTTGCATATTATCAAACACATAATTGGAACCAAAAAACGAGTCTTGTATTAATGATAAAGAAAATAAATTTACAACCTTAAAGCCTTGACGTTGCAGCCTCCTTCGACGGGTTCAGTCAAACGCGTCTCAAGTATTCGTCGGGAATCGGACTTGGTGAGGCAATGGGCCTAAACTCTCTCTCAACAATGGATTCCTCTCTGCCTTATTCTTCACACCGGCTATAGTAAGGACTGTTCAGCTAGCTGAAACTATGTGAGAAAGATGTATTTATAAGAGAGGAGGAGGTGGTTTGGGATCCCTCATAAGGTGGAAGGGAGGCCTTATCCTTTGTGGAGTTGCTCAATTATTGGAAACAAGAAGCCAAAGGAAGGACTTCGATGTTGTTCAGTCAAACAAACCACGATGACTCCGCTCACGAAGTGGTTGGGCATGGAAACTTCGTTTCTATTTTAAAAAACTTTTCAAAAACATCTCGGCGTAGGCAGTCCACTGAGACAGAGTGCCAATGGGTGCGAGGCCCAATGTTAATTTATCTATGGGTGCAGGGCCATTACTGCCTACCAACGCCAACCCAAAATCATGTGTTTTTGAGAGCCTGCTTCAGGAATGATCAACAGAGGAAATGTTCTTGACATGTCAAGGGATGCAATGACACTTTTTGCAAGGTATGAAAATACACAGAAGTCACTGAAATGGTCCTCCAATGTTCGGGATGGGGATTGTAGAGACAGTGACAAAATAGTATGTAACATATGCCCCCTAAATCATGAGGTCCGAGAGAGAGGGAAGAGTGAAATGGAGGAGTGAAATGTTGTATGAGAACATGCTCAAACTAAACACCATCGTTGGAAGACCTGCAAGTGATATCTTTGATACATTAATATGTGGCATGGGCATAGCCATCCATAATAGAGTACATATAAAAACAAGATATGAGGTATGGACGCAGCCATCCAGCAAGAAGGATCAATAAATAGACTAAGGTATGGTCACAGCCATCCAATTAGAAGAGTCATGCATATATTCATGATGAAATAAATCATCTCGCAACCTGTATTTTATCAGACAAAACCCAGGGTCTTGCGCTCCATCTCGACCCGAACAAGTACAAATTCAAGCATGCAAAAAAGTGAGTTGAATTCGAACATGCAAGAAAGTCGCCTGATTACTAGCCAATGATGAAAGTTGTTAACAGACGCCAGAGAAAACCACCCATAATGACAATGGCTCTCAAGGTATAACTAGTACAATTCATGGAATGTGAACAGTGAGCTGGATTCAAACACCCATGAAATCACTCGATCAAAGGCCAATGAAGAGAACATGTCGTTGAATGCAAAGAACCTACCATTGAGGCATGCAAGCTCCAAGGTACCGGAAGGGAGTCTCTAGATCAGCTTCCTGGATAATGAGTTGAAGTCGACAGGAAGTGACCTAGTCGAAGGAGGGCCATAATGTTTCCCACATCATCGACGCGAGACAGAAGAACAAGATGATAGTGAATAAGGACCAAACAGAGGATCAGAGGTTGAAAACTGCAGAAGGAAACTTCTTTTGAACATATTGGCAACAGGACTCCGGAACTTGGCAGCATTTTACCTCAAGGGATCTGAGGTCAGGACGGCGTGGCAAAGAGCAGATGAGAGGTAAAAATAGATTACCCAAACCCATGGAGGAAAAAATGACGAAATGGGATGTCCCCGACCCGACACGAATTGCAGACAAGTGTCATGTTCAAGAGCAACATACTTCCGACAAGACTGAGAACTGGATCCATTTTCCCCCACCATCGTTGGTGAGTACCCCAATTATTTTAGGAAACAGCCTTGAAGGGGATATCATATGATTTTCATATAAGTTTATCCTTTGGATAAATCCATCCTAGTACATTTTATGAGCCCTAGAAAGGAGGAACTCGGTTACATCATGGTGACGATGTCCGATGTCATGTAAGTTTTAACGAGTCTGAAAAAAGAAGAACTCGACATTTTTTCATGTTTAGAGAGTTTGAAAAGAAGCAAAAAAGAAAACTCCAGCAAGTCCCTTTTCGTAGGTAGTCGCAAAGATCTGAAAAGGTAGAAAACTACATCTGAGAGATCCTCTTAGTCGTGATAGGCCAAGGTATTCCTTTTTCATAAATAATCTATCCCAATCCAAAAAAGGGGTAAACTTATACTGGGTAGATATCGTTTCGTAGCCTTTAACGAGTTCAAATTGACAAGAGTCTCGGCAATCTTTTCAATTTTCAAGAGTCAGAAAAGAGATGAAAGATGACTCCAAAGGGTGACTTTTTCGTGTTTTTACCAAGTCCGAAAAAGTAATAAAATACAATTTGTCACTTCATTGCCAGTATGTTGAGGACCTATTGTTGCACAAGAAACACACATAAAACCCATTTTTCGAGATAAAATATTAAAATAATATATAAAAAAAATATGCTCAAAAACCTAATTAGGGTTTTGAAAAGTTTATAAAATGCCAAAATTAGTAAAAATAAATTACTTTTCACTTTTTACCTCTTGTGAGCATTTTAACCCTTTTTTCACTGTGATTTTGAGGAGCTAACAGCGGACAATCCAGGGGACCAATCACGAATCCATCTTTTCCAAGTGAGATCTCATGTCCTTGCCTGCATTTTGATATAATTTTCATTGCCTGCAATCCAATTTTTCTCAGATTTGTGGGGGATTTTTGTTCAATTTAGGGCGTGGTGGTCTGCGCGGGTTCCGGGCATGGACTCGCGCCAACCCGCCTTGAATCCAAATGGGGGTGCACCAACTGCAGCCGTGAGTTTCGTTTAAGAATTTGACCATCAAGCCCATTTTAAACCTTTCAATAGTTAATAATTAGACTAATGAAAGCCCCATTGATGTTTTTGCAGGTGTGTGAAAGCAAAATGGTCATCGAATGGAAGGAAAGAGAACACGTGGAAGAAGATGAGCAAGCCTTAAGCAATGTAAGATGCATGGATGTCCTTAGTGACTACGGGCTTCTAAAATTCTTCATGGCGCCATGTCTTCGAGCTCAACTGGAGTTATTACAGTACCTGATCAGTGTATGGGGCATTGATCGGAAAGATTCATAATTCATGATCAGGAGCTAGAGATTGAGGTATCTTATGTATATTTCATAACTAGATTATCACAAAGGGGGGCGGTAGCAATCCTGACAGGTACCCGGCCCACGATGGAAAACATGAGCATGGTCATCGACAGAGTTTTCTGAGGGGCAAGTAAAGGATCCAAGAGCGGGAAGGTGTATATCCAAAACATTCACGATTTGGCACTAAAAGTAGTGTTGCACACCATCACTTGAGTTGCTAGATCTCAAGCTCCACATGAAGCCATAAAAACACAATTACTTCTTACCGTAGATTGTATGGCACCAACTCTCTAACGATCAATATGAAACGCCAATTGAAAAAATGAAAGAACGGAAAGCTAAAATAGTTCGGCTATGGGTCAGTTCCTACACCCCCAGCCCAAGAGCCACGAATGGTCTGTTGGGCAGCTTTGATGCCTAGATCAGGAGGCGGTCAACAAATGTCCTGAAGACCGGAATTCTTTGAATGGCTTCATCGAAAACTCATTGTCGTGGAGGAATGGCCCTATTAGCGGCACGAAATTTACGGGTGATGCAGATCTCCCACTCCCAGCAAGAGAGGATTAGGATGAAGCATAGGGTAAGACTCATTTTTTGATTTTGATGAGTATTGGGATTTTTTTTATTATATATGTTCTGATGTTAATCCATGTATTTGCAGATGTTGGCCCAAAAAGACCTGCAGGAATGTCTCCAATAGCATGGAGGATTCCTCGTGATGTTGATGTGGCCCCTCATGGCGAGGGAAGCGAGGAGGAGGAAATTGTACGCAACCTGGTGGGAATCACCAGTAGAATCCCAGGCTATGTGAGATTTGATGATGTTCCTCACGCATACCAGAGGCACACTACGAAGGTGTCGAACCGTGTTCACCGCTTATTGAGGTGGCTCGTGCGTGCAGTGACATGCTACCATGAGTATCATGCCGACTAGACACCTAGGATTTTATTTCTGCATATTTTTTGAGAGACATGATGTCTCAGGATGTAACCAAAACATACATATTTTTGAACTTATTGATGCACATGGAGGCAAACACTCGATATATATGTGTGTGTGTGTGTGTATGTCTATTTTCCTGTATGAATCTTATCATGTGATGATGATGTTTTACAAATTACGCAAATGTCTATCTAATACAATATTGTCTATTGTATCAGTTAACTCATTCATTTGTCTAGGAATATGTTGATATGTGATGTAATCCAAATTCCTTTCTAATAAACGAAAACGTAAATACAACCTTAAGATTTGAGGATTTCTAACAAAATAATTCCCATTAAGCTGAAGAACAACAAGCTGAGAGTCTAGGTTAACAATCAATGCACGAATGTCGAGAGCAATGGCCTCGGTTAAGAGTTCAATGATGACACTATATTCAACGACATTGTTTGTGGTTCGTCCTAGACAAATACCTTGAAGGTCTATCAACTCACCATTATGATTAGAAATCACCCAGGCTGCAGAAGACAGGTTCCGGGTACTGCAGGAGGCACCATCAGCGAAACCAACATAAGGAGTGACCGACATCTACACAATAATCAATGACAAAATAGGCAGGAAAACCTCTCGCAAAGCACACCAAGCCAAAAAAAATTACAAAAATGAAAAAACACCTATGTACAAAAGAACATGCACGAGAGACTCATGCATAGTATTTTTTGAGATACAGCCTATTTCTAGGCTGATCCAGAGGATAACCTTCATAGTCAATTAGCTCATAAGCCCCATTCTACAAAACGCGTTTAACAATATAGGGCCCATGCCATATGGGTTGGAATTTTCCTACCCACAGATTATCATGAGCCTGGTCATACAAGAGGATGAGGTCTCATTCTACAAAATAATGAGGGGAAACTGACTGGTCAAAATGAGCTTTGACCCACTTTTTCTGTGCTTCTATGACAAGAGCGGCAAAGCGGCGACTTTCATCAAGCCTCTCTAAATATAGAATACACTCTTTTTCTGGCGAAGTATTAGGCAATAATTCAACAGTTATCTTGAGAGAAGGGATTTCACATTCCATCGGAAGGGTAGCTTCCAAACCATAAACAAGTTGGAATGGAGTGAATCCATTCACATCGTTCATTGAGGTTCGATGAGCCCAGAGAGTTGAAAACAACATGAGATGCCAGTTTGACTTTTGCATCCCAATCTTACGTTGAAGCATAGTGACTAGAACTTTGTTCACGGCTTCAACTTGGCCATTGGCCTGAGGGTAGTACCGCGTTGAGCTGTCATGACGCAGACCCAACTTGGAAGTCAACTCAGCCATCATGTAATGATGAAAATGAGAACCATGATTGGCAACAATGGCTTGAGGGACACCAAACCTAGTAATGACATGATTGAACAAAAATTGTGCAGTTGTCTTACCGTCAGTTGTAAGTGTAGGCATTGCTTCAGCCCATTTAGTGAAGTATTCAATCGCTACGATAATATAAGCATGCCCCCAGGCCGAGTGAGGGTTACACGTCATAAAATTTATGTCCCACTTCACAAAGGACCAATGGTAATGACAGGATAAAGGTGTATGGGTGGCACGCGCATCTTGCACTGGTAAATCTGAAAATCGTGACACTTGTAGACAGCAACAATGTAGTCTTTAAAGATGGTAGGCCAAAAATATCCAGCACGAATAATCTTCTGTGTAGTAGCATATCCATACATGTGACCGCCACAGGCGCTAGAGTGGCAATCATTGAGGACCTTTTCAACCTCCTCGAGAGTCAAAGACCAGCAGAGAACATAATCAGCTATGATGCGGTAGAGAGTATCTCTGACTATGCTATAAGGTTTCGAATGATGAGGAATGCTTCGACAAGCATCCTTTGTCAACTCAAATCGGAAGGTGGAATTCTAAAGATATATGATGATATCACTGTACCAGGGATCAAGGGTGCTAATGAGAAAAAATGTGTCGTCCGGAATGCATTCCTCGGAACCGGATGGAGCAGAATCAGAAGGGAGAGAGCAAATGAAATCGAAAAAAAACTAATGATTTCTTCAATTTGGCAGTAGTAAAGTCAAAATCGAACTCTTGGAGGATAACAATCCACTTTGAGTATTTTCCCCCCAACAATTGATGATTCAATATGTAGGTCATGGGGTTGCAATCAGAAATCACAGTCACTGTGCGCAGTAAAATATAATGACGAAAATATTGAACAACTTGAACAGCAGCCAATGCCAACTTCTCGACATGTGAGTAATGTGTTTCAGTATCGATAATATTGTGAATCAAATAGTAAATGACGTGCTCATCACCATCATCGTTGTCTTGCACCAGAACCATGGCAATAGTGCTAAACGCGGAAGCCAAACAGAGGGATTAATCACGATGATAATAGGGAGGACACAACATAGGAGCATTGATAAGCAATGTCTTCGGTCCATCGAAGGATTGCAAAACCGTCATCCTCGAGAGGAACGGACGCCTTGCTTAAGTAATCACGTAGATACGACAGCTGCTCCAACATGGTTGGGTATAAAGCAACCAAGAGAGGTGCTTTCCCTTACGGAGCTGCGCCGCTGATGTAAAGAGAAGAGAGGGATATTAACAATAGCTTCTTTGAAAGGATGAGGTGAATTTCTGTCTTTCGAGATGATAAACTCAGAGCCTACCGGAATCAACGCGGAAAGACGCATATGCGGACAGGCCCGTGTGCCATTGTCTGCAATGAAGAAATATTTGACGGAGATGATCTGTTTAGGACATGTGTGTGTGTGTGTGTGTGTGTGTGTGCGTGTGTGTAGAGTGGTCTTGACGCTTGGCCGAATGAGCTGGAAGGTCATCCAGGTAAATTTGAACAATGCACTTGATATCATGGAAAGCATATGAAATTGCGATTTGAAATGTAGCGCCAACATTTTTAAGACCAAAAGGGAGCTTCTTATAGGCAAAGGTACCCCAAGGATAGATAAAGGTGGCCTTGTGTTGATCGGCCAGAAGAATATTGATGCGGACATACCCGAAGAAACCTGTCCATAAGGAAATATCCCTACATATAACACATTCTGTATTGGTCTTGATCGTTTAAAGGTGGGATAATTATCCTTAGGGCAAGCGCGGTTGATATCACGGTAATGGACACAAACACCAATAGTACCCTACTTCTTATCCACAGGAACGATATTAGAAACCCATTCTGTTAAGGGAATCAGATAAATGAAACCAGCTCTAAGAAGTTTTTCAACTTCTCCTTTAATTGCAGCCACCTTTCTAGGATGCATAGGATGAAGACGTTGGAGAACAGGCTTCACACCAGGATAAGTAGGAATCTCATGCACAACTATACTCGGATCGATTCTGGGTATTTCTTCATAAGACCAAGAAAAAACGTCGCGAAACTCGTGGAAGAGACTAGTATAGACCTCGATCTCAGCAAGAGAATAGGTCACCCCAATGTGGATGTTCTCGAAAACCCTCGGTTTGATAGACATGTCGATAGGCATCATTTGTGTAATCCCAGGTTACCTTCCGCAAAGACTTCGTGTGTCAGGATGGGCGTTTGAAGCAGATGAGAAGGAACTTGCGAAGAAAACTTCTCAAGACAAGTAGACATGGCCCCAAGGCCAGGCATGAAAGAGGAATGATGATGACTATCATCCCAAGGAGGATCCTCAAGAGACATAGTTTCCACGATGGCCTCATCAGTGGGAAATATCTCATTTAAGGGATTGGGCGAATCTGAAGTGCCGAGCCAAGGGGATTGAGAATACATGTCAAGATACATACTCCAAGGAGCATGATCAGAGGGTGGAGGAGCCGAAGCTGAAATAAATTCATAATAATAAATTTCTATTGGGCTTAACGGCATCAAGTCACCAAACGAATCAATCTACTCGGGTGAAGGGATGATCCACGGACCAGAAGTTCTGGAGATCATGTTAACCTGAGTAGTGTTGGGCGGAGGAAGAGAAAAAAGACCCATGGGGGCAAGATATTTTAAAATACTCGGTCCTATTCTCTCATAAGGCGTAGTAATATGATCTACATATGGAACGTTGCTCTCAGAAGACGAAGAAGTGAAAAAGGACAGTTGATTGAAAGTGATGATCTTTTCTTCATTCGTAAATCAAAGAACACGAAAGAAAGTGGACGGGATGCACAGCATGGTGTGAGTCCAACTGCGACCGAGGAGAAGATTGTAATTGAGTTTGGCATCAATTACTTCAACCTCAACGCTAACCATTTTCCCTTCTAACGTAATAGGTAAACTAGCGAGAACACCAAGAGGGCGAGATTCCCTTCCGTCAAAAGCTTCTAAAGTGTTTAGAGATGAATTGAGGGTTGGAGAACTGATGGCTTTCCAGCAAACAGAAGACATGACGCACATAGATGCACCCTTGTTCACGACTGCTCGGTGGATATTCTTTCCATTAATCCCAACTTGGATGATCAGTGCAAGTTGGTGAGGGACACACAGGATGAAATTTTCCAAATGGAAAGTGGTAATGCTAGAATCGGCGGGATCAACCCCTCTGATGGAAGATAACAAAGCCTTTCATTGGGACGGACAAATTTGAAGTACTTCCAATGCAGACATAGCAGATGGCACCTGAGCCAAATCCTCAACAATACTGTAATGTTGAGTGGCACGGGTGTTGGGATTGTAGGAAGACTTGCGAAGTACACCTTTGGAAGGTGGCCGTACAACGAGCTCAGTACTGGGCCTTTCAATCTGAAGAGGGCCAGAAGCAGGTGGGGGAGGAGGACCATCAACGATTTCCTTCCCTGCTACCTGACGCGGTTTGGTATAATATTTCGATTGGGTAGCAATAAAGACGGGTGTAGGACCGTTCATCATGAAAACCTGAGAGCCAAATGGGGTGGAGGAATCAGATTGCTCCACCAACTGAATTTGTTGTGATGGGAAAGGTTCTTTAATAATATCCAGAGTGCCTTGGGTGCCCTTGAGCAGTTGAATCACCTCGACCCATCGTGGACAGTCCTTGGTGTAATGCTTGTCGTCACAAATCAGACAACGGTACTTCGGTTTGCATTTTGAACCATCATCAGTACTAGATTTTTGAGAATCCTATCTCAGGGTATCAACTTTGGCCTTACCTTTACCCTTCTTCTTACACCTGGAAGTTTTATCTATTGGATTGGACTGGAAGGCATTCACTTCCGCGGTTTTACCAGAATTCGGAGGTGGCTAAGAAGCAGTATCAGTGGAAGAAGTAGATTTTTGCTTCACAGAATTTGGCCCGAAGACTTCCGAGAAGTCTGAGATATAGAACCTATGATGCCATCGACAAATGGCGTAACCGGTGCTTTGGAAGTTCCAGGTCGTGGGGCATCAGGCAATAGTTCGTACAATGTGGCAGACTGAGAGTACATAAGATCAAGGTGCTAGACACGAGTGATGGCTTGCTCCTCAGTAACACATGCCCCCATAGCAATGTCCTTAGCAATTGGAGCAATGAAAGAGGTAGTGAACCAATCAGTTAGAAGTTGATCTGGAATCTCAAACTTGATCAAACGACGATGTCGCCTCCATTCATGAATATGATCAGAGATATGGGTAGCTTGATCTTGTTTCAAGGATGTGAGGAGGTGCGTCCTAGTTTCATATCGAACTAGTAACTGAAAGTGCGTGAGAAATGCCATGGCTATAGAGTTGAAATCTTGGAAGACGTCACGGGAGAGTTCAATGTACCACTTGGCAGGGGCACCAGTGATATCCCTTTGGAAAAGACGGAGTCGAATGGAATCTTCCACCCAAGAGTTAGAGGAGCACCGAAGATGGTATTTCATAACATGCGCTTGGGGGTCTTCTCCGGACTTGCCCTCAAATTTGGGACAATCGCCAGGGATTTTAGTCAGAACTGGAGGCCAATATGGATTATAAAGGATAGGATCGTTTGTCAACTTTGACACATCGGGCAGTTCCAACATAGTAAGGAAAGGAAATTGTCGATTGAAAGGCATTGCAGGCCATTGATAAAGACTAGTATTAGGATTCCACCCAGGTTGGGAGAAGTTCTGCCCCCATATGTTCTATCCTGAAGGATTTTTTCCATAGGGGTTATAAGCCTGATAGTTCTTCCCATACACTGGTTGAGGACCAGGATATTGATTCTAAGCGAACCACTGAGGTCATGTCTGAGCAACATATGGATTTTGTTGTGAAATGTAAGCAGTGCCTTGAGGTGCATTGTATAACACTTGAGTTTGACCTTGAGGAATATACGCAGTGCCTTGAGGGGCACTGTATACCACCTAGGATTGACCGTGAGAAATGTAAGAAATGCCTTGGGGCACACTATATACCACTTGATATTGACCTTGAGGAATGTAAGTGATTCCCTAAGGCTAAACGGGTTTCCCCTGGGGTGCAGGTTGACTCGAATGTTGTGGTTGGACAGGCTATCCCTGCGGAGCAGGTTGGCCTAGATGCTACGAGCCACCAGGTTACCCTTATGGAAGAGGTTGGCCCAATGGTTGGGATGGGCCAGGTTGCCCCTGAAGACCAGGTTGAACCTGCTAAGCAATAGAGGGTTTACCTTGTTGTACAAAATTTGGGCCTTGTTGAACGTAAGGCTGGTGCTGTTGCACAAAAGGTTGTCCCTGTTGTGGATAGATTCCCCCCCCCCGGGAAGATAAGATGCTCCCTGTTGAACATAAGGTTGACCAGCAGGACCATAGGGTTTTCCTTGTTGGACCGAAGATTGTCCCTAAAAGGGTTGTCCTTGCAAACCATAAGGTTGTCCCTGTGGACCATAGGGTTTTCCCTGTTGGACCGAAGGTTGTCCTTGAAAGGCTTGTCCTTGTGGACCATAGGGTTGTTCCGGTTGGACCAAAGGGATAAAAAGGGTTGTCCTTGTGGACTGTAGGGTTGTCCCGGTATGTATGTGAACTGATTGGGGTCAAATGAGGCAAATAGACGATATTTTTGTACTCGTCATAATGATGTGGAGGATTAACATAATCGTGTGGCTGTTGAGAACCCTGAGGGGTGTAATTCTGTTGCTGAATGGCAACATGTACTGATCGAACGTCAAACCTCCAGGAATTGAAGTAGAAGTGATGGGTGCACTACTAGCAGGTTGTATTCCTGAAACATGAGGCTGTGATCCACTCACGATGGGCCTAACGAGTATCGTGGAAGCAATAAAAATTGACCTACGAACAACAGAAGACAATGACAATGATTGAGTTGTACTAACATCTGATGAGGACAAAGCCACACAGACAGTGGGCCAGACTGGGACAGAGGTAATAATCGTTGACATCATGGGAGTCGAGGGTGATGCCCTCGATACCGTGACAAACGAGCTTCCTGAGGGGGTCGATGTACCTGACCATAACGAGTTCTGATACAACGATGCAACGCCAGAAATGATCTGACCCAACGTACAATAACTGGATGGGAGAGATATCGGTTTTGAGGAAGAATAACCTGAGACATAAGGAGAACTCTCTGGAGGGATTTGACAATCTCCTGTAGAAACATAATTCTCTTCACTACTGATGGTACTCGAAGAATCCATGTCGGATGAAGCCATGGTATCGTCGAAAAGACGACGAGCAGTGGCAAGTAAAGATGGTTCCGAAGTAAGAGGAGGAAACTCTTCCTCATTTCCAAACTAGACCAAGCGTCCTGAGGTTGCCAATTGATATCGAATAGATCCTCAAGAGGAGATCGGGTAGCGAGAGGTAAGATGCTCAGAAGAATAGACTGCCAAAAATTGATAGACCTAGTAGGCTGAGATGCCCCCGAAGAAACTTCAAGAGAAGGATCTCCACTAGGAGGTAATGAAGGGGACGACGAAACTGGTGGTTCCACCACTGTGACTTTGTCTCAAAACAGGAGAACTGAGATTTCCAATTCGAGGCTTCAAGACCAAACACTAAGGAATTACTTAAGAACAAGCCAATAAAATATCCTTAATGGGCATGTGATCATAGGCAATTGATTTTATGACATTGAAACAAAACTCTGCCTTTTCATATTTTAAGAGTCAAGAAATAGGCAAAAGGTGACTCTAGTCACTTTCAAGTTGAACGAGCATGAAAGGACAAGTGCTCGATGATCTTTTCAATTTTAGGGAGTCACGAAAAGACCAAAATGACTGCTCGGAAAATCTAAGCAAGAGGGTGTACCAAGTTTCAGTGAACTGCAATATACACCTTGGTGATCAAATGAAAGAGAACTGACCAAGGACTTAACATATGTGCAGGCAGTCTCCCCGAATGTTGTGTTCAGTGTATCACGGTTACAGGGCGGCAGGCTCAGCTTCCTATGGATAAAGGATTGCAACATATGAGGGTCTCCCAATATATACTCGACAGTACGGGGAGCACAAGTCTATGCTAGCGTTGTCTACTTCCAGATGGAGAGCGACAACTACTAGGTTTAACGACACTGGAACACGTCACTAGCCTAGACCTCTAAAATGTGTTTGTTAGGTTTCAATGCTTCCTTAGGTTGATTGAATTCATTTTAAAGTTGATCTCGAATTAATGTTTCAATTTCAAGGCCTTACCGAATGTAATCTCGAATCCTTAATGCACAACTATATGCAAAAGAAAATCATTCCAATTCGATGAACAACTAGTTAAGAGAGGGATAGTAATTCATAACAAAGCAACAATCAATTGAATACAAGTGGAAATTTCCCTCAATGCATATAAGACAACCCAAGCAGAAAACGAAAATCTCTTTCCTTGTTCACTAAAAGCTACTAATGCAAAAGAACGCTTTTCATTTTTAGACTAAGAGAAAGAATGCAGATTTTGTCCTTTTAGATGAATGAGAAGCAAAATGCACTATTACACTAAAGGACAAAATAGAGACTAGTTTTTAGCAATTCGAATGAAACGATCTAAAACAAAGATATCAATCCAAAACAAACATTAAAAACACTCAAAACAAATATGCACTCCTTCAAGCAAAATAGGGCTTTCGAACCGATTCAATGAGTAATGTAATATATGCTCAAGGTGACAGATGGAGAGCTAAACGAAATCCAAGATGATCATTCAATAACCCAATGACACGAAGAACCAAAAGAAAAGCTAAAACAATCAATCAACAAACTAAAACGATAAATACCAAAATGACTCAAACTCAACTCAGAAGGTTCAGTGAGGAGGGAGCCGAACAAGCGGCAGAAGGCACCTAGAAACCCTAGGATGACTAACTCCAATGATCAGGCGAGGGACAAACACCTAACTGGGATGATACAAGAGAGTCAAAAAAATTATAGTAGACCAATTGAAAGATGAAAATCCAACCCAAAGGTAAGAGAAACTGAGAAAACTCAGGGAAAAGGCTAAAATTCTAATCTACAGGATTCAAGCACCTGTGACAAAGGAAACAAGCACCAATTGGTGTGACTTTTCAAGCAACAGCAGTGCCGAGCCAGAAAACTATGGAAAAAATAAAAAGCCACTGAGCAGAGGACAAACTTGACACTATGAGACTGAATGTAATGGCTGAAAATAGTCAAACAGGCAAGACAAAGCAGAAATTAGTAATACGACCAAAGTCGAATCGACAAGCAAAACATTAGATGAACAACGAGAGACGAAAAACACATTGTTTCCCCAATATGGTCGCCAACTTGTTGAGCAGGTAAATCCCCTCTGGGGATAGAGGCGATCCCTCTAGCCCTGGAGTGGGTCTAGCAACAAGGGAACAAGTTGGACTTTCGGACTCCTAGCTTATAAATGAAAATGAGTTAGGATAGATGGCCTACCTTGGTCCAACGCTTTTGTTGTCGTTTGTAGCAGCGATCCGCTGATGTTTGTCTTCACAGGTCGCGGTATTTTAGTGATAATGTCTGTGTACCTGCACAAGGATCAAGTGAACAGTGAAAACATACGAAAACATATATTCATTCACAGTTATTCGATTGGTCAAGGAGAATCAAACATTTTGCATATTATCAAACAAAAAATTGGAACCAAAAAACTAGTCTTGTATTAATGATAGAGAAAATAAGTTTACAACCTTAAAGCGTTGACGTTGCAGCCTCCTTCGATTGGCTCAGTCAAATGCATCTCAAGAATTCGTCGAGAATCGGACTTGGTGAGGTAATAGGCCTAAACTCTCTCTCAACAATCAATTCCTCTCTGCCTTATTCTTCACACCAGCTACAGTAAGGACTGTTCATCTAGCTGAAACTATGCGAGAAGGATGTATTTATAGGAGAGGAGGATGTAGAAATTTATATAACTGATACGTTATACACCTGAGATTCTCCTGATCACACACTATTTGACTTCATGCACAATACCGAATCTCTTCTATCGTTGATCATTAATTGCGGAAATAAAAACAATCACATGCGCACATTAAAACCATAAACATTCACACATATGAACACAGTATTTATGGGAAAGATTAAAGCTGAAAACCCCCAACTATCTGTATATTATATGCCATAGAGATCATGTAACAATCATCATACAAAGCTCCTCACAAGCTCTCAGTACAATCTCCAATTGCTACACACTAATCAGGTCCAATCTAGCAAAAAACACATGCTCCAATCTCTGCCACCTGCTAGCATGCCTCTACTACGCAATCATTGCTAAAGAATGGCTCTGAATGAACTCGAATTGGTCCAGCCTTGCTCACGCAAACCTCATTGGCATCTCCAACCACTGTGTGTTGCAAATCATGCAACACTATAGTCACAACTAATAGTTACACTGCTCTTTTGTAGAAATTTGAATAACAGCTGAATTATTCACCGAGATTATCCCGATTACACACTATTTAAGCTTCATGCATAATACATAACCTCTTCTACAATTGATCATCAATTTGCGGAAATTAGAAGCAGTCGCATGCGCACATTAAAACATAATCAAGCACACATATAACACAATATGTAATGGGGAAAGCTTACAGCTGAAAACCCCCAACTATCTATATATTATAATGATAGAGAACATGTAAAAATACATAGTAATTGCTCCTCCACAATACTCAAGTACTATCTCCAATAGTTACACACCCGACTAGCTCGGATCTGAACAAGTCAGGTTCAAATCTCCTCCACATTTTCCTGCCTCTCTGCGCAATCTAGGATGAGAATGAATGAGATCCAAGTTCGAATCCCCTTGGCATCTTTGCGCAATCCTCATTGGCAATCTCAATCAATGTGTGTGAAAATCTCATGCACAATCATGGTCTGGCCCAGTAGTCCTCACCCTTTCCCTTCCCACCTCTAACCACTGGTCTCCTTTGAATTGTGTGCATTGCGATTGGCAGTGTCATTCTTTAATTGATTAATGAGTTTATAATTAGTGAATTAACTAATAATTAATTCACACCACTCTCACTAATTGTATCAATCAGTTAAACTAGATACAAATAGCTCAACTATGTTTAGATTAGTTAAACTGAATACAACTCCACTAACTTCCTCAATCAACTCCACCAAACTCTGTCACATGAGTTCTAACTGAAGTCTTCATGCAATAGCTTCACTTAAACCCTAGGAAAAGCGTATTTCCTTCTTTCAGCTGCATGTGCCACATCCAGGCATCAAACTGAAGTGCTCCAAGAGAATAAGATAATGTTTATAGTCCAAATATTATTAAGAGCTAATAATATTCGACATATCTATTTTTAGACTGGCAATCTAAAAATAGATTCCGCCCAGTATGTCTAAAAATAAAAGTCCATCTATTTTTTCCGACTTGACCAACCATCCACAAATAGCATCCTGCAACTCATAGAACATGATCCATATGTCTAAAAATAGACATAGTCTAAAAATAGACTTTGCGACAAAAATCACTTGTGTGGCCCCCACCTAGTTTTGGTGATCACTTTCCAACTAGGATCAAGAAAGATGTTTCAGGATGCCTCCTTCATTGTTTCTTGTTGCAATCTTCAACACTCCCTCTCAACAAGAAAGGACTGTCTTTGCATGCGACATGCAACTCCATGCATTCGCCCTGCAACCTTCACAAGCGCCATGCAACTCCATGCATCTTCTCTGCAACTCCTCTGAAACTGAATAGGCTCCAAACAACTCAATCAGTCTGATGCGCCATGCATCTCCATGCATCTATCATCAGTCTTGAGCTTTTTACAGTACCTGCTTGCACTGCGAGGTCGGGAACAGCTACTTGTTGCTTGTTGAACTCTTGCACCATGCACTACGCACTTGCTGTCAACTCGATTCGCGCTCAGTGTCAAACCGTTGTCACTTTGATGCTGCATTAGTGGCCCAGTCATACTCTTCTTTGCTCTTGTGGGCACCTTATGCTTGAGTTCAATTCATGAGATCCACACCATCTCCATGAATCACGCGAAATCTCCTCTTGGGATTACTCATGCATGTCGCCCCACCTCTCACTTGGTGGTATAGCCGCATGCACTCCCTCTGCCCATCTGGCACGAAATTTCTCTGCATGAGTGGTTTCTCCCACTCCATGATCCTCATCTTGTGGCTGCTCCACATCCTGAGGTTCACTATTACCTGCATGCAAAACTTGCTCCCTCTCAAGCATCAATTGCATGTCTTCCTTGCACTTCCCAACAGTAGGAAGCTCCATAGACATCCCATCTACTTCAAGTCTGTAGAGATTCTTTGCGTGAATCCCAACCTTCTTGACTTTTCCTATTGCCTTGTGCCGAAGGAAAACTTTTCCTTCACTGAAGACAAATTCATACCCTTTATCCTCTAACATTGAGACTGAGATAAAATTCTTCTTTAAACCTGGAACATGCAATACATCTTGTAAAATAATGAGTTTACCTAACTCCCTCTGAAATGTTATGGTACCAATGTCGGTCGCATTGTATCGTCCACCGTCGCCCAACTCAACATGCAACTGGAGATCTTTCTCCACCAAGTCGCTGAAAAGATTCACATCTCTCGTCATGTGAAAGGAAGCGCCACTATCAAAATACCACCCCGATCCCAATGCACTAGACACCATGCATGCGATCAATGAGAAGTCCAGATCAAATTTCGAGGCAAGAGCCTCACCAGCTGCAGCTCCAGCAGCCTGCTTGTTCTTCTTCTTCTGTGGACAATTTGTGGCGTAATGTCCATGATCGTGACAGTGAAAACACTTCACTTTGGACATGTCACGCTTTTTACCATCTGCGCCGGATTGAGAAGCCTTCTCCTTGCCCTTCCCCTTCCTTGCTTTGGCAGCCAAAGCGCAATCTTCTTCATCAGATACCTTTGATGAAGATCCATCCCTGGTATTCCGCCTTATCTCCTTTTGCACAAGATCCGACCAAAGTCGCTCCCATCCTGGCAATTTCTCCTGACCATTGACAGAATCCTCATAGGAATGCCAAATCTTCGGAAGATCAAGGAGATCCAAGCTCACCAAGTCCTCATCATCCACATTAACTCCTACACTCCCAAGCTCATCCCTGTAGTGGACAAACTTTGTAAAGTATACCGGAATAGTGTCATTCTTCTCCATATTTATTTTCCTGAGTTTATCCTTGAGCGCCAACTTCCTTTGGTCACTCTTGCTTTGGAACAAATCTTTCAAAGCTTTCCACATCAAGAATGGAGAAGCTTTACCATGCAGGCTGGATACTATGTGATCCTTCACGCCCTCCAACAGAATCCTTCGACACCTTGTTGTCTTCTTTTGCCAAGCTTCAACTTGAAGCGACGCCGGTAGGCTTTGGGACTTCGGCATCTATGAACTCCTTGACTCGTTGTCATCTAACAGCCTCCATCTTATCTCTCCATGCAATATAATTCGAGCTACCCTCCAGAGCATACTCTAATCGCAATCCTTGATAAGACATTTTGACTTCGACACCAAGAAAACACTGCTGCAAATTCGAATTCCACCAGCTCAAAACTCAACCGCTTCTGATCTAATGTGAGAACAAAGTATTTCATGCACAAAGATCGACTGTAGGGGCATTTACTGGATATATCACCTTTCAAAGAAAGGATGGATCCAGAGGCTACCTGGCCCGTTACAGACTCTGTCTACCAAAATAATTGTAATCACTGTAATAGATCCGATGATCAATTTCGCTTCGATACCATGTAGAAATTTGAATAATAGATGAATTATTCACCAAGATTATCCTGATTACACACTATTTGAGCTTCATGCATAATACATAACCTCTTCTACAATTGATCATCAATTTGCGGAAATAGAAGCAGTTGCATGTGCACATTAAAACATAATCAAGCACACATAGAACACAGTATGTAATGGGGAAAGCTTACTGCTGAAAACCCCCAACTATCTATATATTATAATGATAGAGAACATGTAACAATACATAGTACAATACTCCTCACAAGTACTCAGTACTATCTCCCATAGTTACACACAAAACTAGCTTTCAGATGCGAACAAGTCACGGTTCAAATATCCTCCTTTATTTGCACCTCTCTTTGCGCAATCCAAGATGAATAATGATGAGATCCAAGTTTGAATCCCACTGGCTTGTACTGCGCAATCCTCATTGGCAATCTCAATCAATGTTTGTGAAAATATCATGCACAACTATAGTCACAACTGATAGTAGACTCACCCTTTCACCCACCTCTAACACTGGTCTCCACTAAACTGTCCATGTATTGCAGTTAAATGATGTATTCTTTAGTTGATTTATGAGTTAATAATTAGTGAATTAATTAATAATTAATTCACAGCACTCATCACTAGTGTATTTATCAGTTAGACTAAATACAAGTAATTCAACTAAGTTAAACCGAACACAAATCCACCAACTGTCTCATCAACTCCACCAAACTCTGCCACATGAGTTCTAACTGAAGTCAACCATGCAATAGCTCAACTAACCCCTAGGAAAAGTGTATTTCCTTAAATGAGTTACTGTGCCACATCTGTGCACTTAACTGAAGTGTTCCAAGAGAATAAGATAATGTTTAGAGTCCAAATATTATTAAGAGCTAATAATATTCGACATATCTATTTTTAGGCTGGCAATCTAAAAATAGATTCTGCCCAATATGTCTAAAAATAGAAGTCCATCTCTTTTTTCCAACTTGACCAACCATCCACAAATAGCATCCTGCAACTCATAGAACATGATCCATATGTCTAAAAATATACATATTCTAAAAATAGACTTTGCGACAAAAATCACCTGTGTGGCCCCCACCTAGTTTTGGTGATCACTTTCCAACTAGGATCAGGAAAGATGTTTCAGGATGCCTCCTTCACTGTTTCTTGTTGCAATCTTCAACATCTTTCACCTACCTCTTCACTGGTCTCCACTGAAATTGTCCATTCACTGTAGTTAACTGATGTATTCTTTAGTTGATTAATGAGTTAATAATTAGTGAATTAATTAATAAGTAATTCACACCACTCTCACTAGTGTATCAATCAGTTAGACTAGATACAACTAACTCAACTAAGTTAAACTGAACACAACTCCATCAACTGCCTCAATAACTCCACCAAACTCTGTCACATGAGTTCTAACTGAAGTATCCATGCAATAGGTCCACTTAACCCTCAGGAATAGCGTAATTCCCTCTGTCAGCTCCTGTGCCACATCTGTGCACTTAACTGAAGTGCTCCAAGAGAATAAGATAATGTTTATAGTCCAAATATTATTAAGAGCTAATAATATTCGACATATCTATTTTTAAACTGGCAATCTAAAAATAGATTCCACCCAATATGTCTAAAAATAGAAGTCCATATATTTTTCCAACTTGACCAACCATCCACAAATAGCATCCTGCAACTCATAGAATATGATCGTCTAAAAATAGACTGTGCGCCAAAAAATACCCTGTGGGCCCACTTAGTGAAGGCGACTCTTTTCACTAAGCTCATCATCTTGTTGCAATCTCAACAGAGGAGGTGGTTTGGGATCCCTCATAAGGTGGAAGGGAGGCCTTATCCTTTGGGGAGTTTCTCAATTATAGGAAACAAGAAGCCAAAGGAAGGACTTCGACGTTATTCAGTCGAACAAACCACGATGACTCCACTCGTGAAGTGGTTGGGCATGGAAACTCTGTTTCTATTTTAAAAAACTTTCTAAAAACAGCTCAGCACAGGCAGTCCACTGAGGCAGAGCGCCAATGGGCGCGAGGCCCAGTGTTAATTTCTCTATTGGTACGAGGCCATAACTGCCTACCATCGTCGACCCAAAATCATGTGTTTTTGAGAGCCTGCTTCAGGAATGATCAACAGAGGAAATGTTCTTGACATGCCAAGGGATGCAATGAAACTTTTTTCAAGGTATGACAATACACATAATTCACTGAAATGGTCCTCCAGTGTTCGGGATGGGGATTGCAGGGACGGTGACAAAATATTGTGTAACAATGAACAAATCAAGTATTTTTATCATATATTAGTCAATTATTTTGAGAAACAATCTTATTGATAGATGAGGTAAACAATTATAAGAGTCTCTTTGTCAGGACTTGACTTGCATCAAGCATTGTTGGTTTCTCTTTCCATAGATTAGTAAATGCTCTAAGAAACAAACTTACTGAAGGATTGAGTAAAATATTAGGTGTCCATCTATCAAGGAAATTTCCCAATGCATGCATAGCCTTGCATCAAATCATTTTTCCATTCCTCAAATTTGCTTTTCATTTTGACACTTGAAATCAACTGTGATGGTAATAGTACAACACTGAGTCAACCATTGTAAGCCTTTAAACCAAAAGAAACTAAAACTCTTGGGACACTAGTGCATACCTTATCATAAAAAATATTTTAAGTGAGATATGTGTTTTTACTTTCAAGGAGTGAGATTAGTTTCTTTCAATTGTTTGGGTTGTTAAATCATAGTTTTGTTTCATGTTTCTTGATTTTGTAATTAAGAGTTTTAGATTTGAATTTGATAAATTGCTTACTAGTTAACTTAAGCAACCTAACTCCAATATTTAGGACAACTAATATTTTCTATTTCTTAATGTGACAATACATCTAAGTCTAAATCCCTACATACAATAGTGTGATTCTAAGTTTATGAACACCCTCATGGATTAAAATATCATGTCCTAGCTTGTGCTGATAAATTAACCTGACATTTTGGCGCCATTGCCAAGGATCAAACCTAGGTCATGTGCATTTAGATTCAAACTTTCAGATTTCAAGCTAATTTAGTGGACCAAGGGGTCAATATGATAAATATGGCATTATAATTTAATTGGCTTATGAAATGTACATTTGAACTCTTGAGTATGGACAATGAGTTGAAAGGGCCTCAACCTCAACATATGATAAACATGACATTTCTTCATAATTCAAAAGGGTTAAGAACATGTGTTTCCTTGTAAAAGGTCACAAGTTCAATTCTAGAGGAGAGTTAGAGTATGTACACCTTTATAGACTTTAACAGTCAAATCATTTCTCAGATGAGGGGTCTCATACACCAGTTTGATGTTTGGCTTGGTTGTGACCTTAAAATTAGATCATTATTATTATTATTACTTTATATAATATAGTCAATTTTTTGCTCTGTACATTTTTTATTTTTTCAAAGGTGGTTAAGTCTACCAAAATTTGGTTGTCAATCTACAATGAGGATAACCATCATTGGTTGTCACTGTGGGTTGACTCATCATTGTTATTTAATGGAAAACCAAACCACTTGAAATAACCCGCTAGTAGTTTACAGGGGGGGGGAATTTCACTCTTACCGGAGGCCTTTGGGTCTTGGGCCACTAACTATTTTCCTTACATTTGAGAAAGGCAAGCTCTTAGCCAATGAAAAGCAACTTCTAAAGTCTCTTTTTTTTCTTTTTTTACTTTTTTTCTTCTTTTTTTTGTCATAAATGGATAGTTTATATTAATTCAACTGGAACACAAGCCAGAACCCTTAAAATCAGACATAGCTCTTCTTCAGCCGAGGGCCAATGTTTATCATTGTAAACTCTATGACCACTTGGCATTTCACATGCAAAATACCTTACATTATTTATTCTATATATCTTCCAAAAGACGCCATGGAACTTAGCAAAAAGACACGTCATTCAGGAAATTTTAATTTGCCGAGCTACTCACTTCCAATCCTTCGTGGTCGCCAGGTGCATGCTCCATCACCGCCACGTCCATTTGTTGCAATGAAGGGTCTTCCAAAAGATGGGCATGAGAGATTATAGGGGACTTCCTTCATAAACACTTGCAGGAGGGGGGTTTAAGAGGCCCAACACGTCCTTAAAAACTACCACAGTCACATTCTCCACCATGACCTCAATACTGTCAACCTTAAGGCGCAAATTGTTCACTTTATTTGCAATATTTTCCATCGAGAGTTGAGAGCACTCAAACTCTTTCCTCAAATCAACCATATGTTGAGTGAGAAGGGAAAAATGAAACCTTTCCTCTGTGGTAATATGCTCTTTGACCTTGGAAATCGTGGCCATAATTTCCTTCGTCATCGAGAACAGATTAGACTGGCCTCCTTTGACATTGTTAACTTGACCCGAGATATCCATGGCACCAACAGTTGAATCATAAACACAACATACATAATTATGAGTCCAGACCCATGCTATATAATTCCAGAGGCTATCCTACCATTCACTCACCTTCTTTTCTTCATAGTTAATGCCTCCAACTAACCTCTGCACCAACATTACTATATATCCCTACTTAGATTCCTTTACCACATTTCCCTTTACGGTTGTATTGTAGCCTATTGAAGATGCAAACGCTTTGGCTCATTTATACCTCCACCTCAATTTAATGACTGTTGTCGCTATCTTCCAATTTTCACATAGCATGACGTTCCTTTGCATTCCTTCCCACCTGGATGGCTCTTCCTTGTTTGGAGTTTCACGCGAGACCCAATTGACCTGTCATGTCGACGACCCGAGATTTGTAATCTCTGTTTTCACTCAAAAAATGAAGCACCATTTGACAAAGTCCTAGAGGTTCATGTGTAAAAAGTAGGGTTATAAGATACATTTTTCACTACTTGATCAAGGAAATTTTTTTTATTTTTCTTATTTAGCCTATCCTAAGGTCTAAACCCACCCTCATTCAAATCCTCTCATGTCACATCAATCATAATTTTCTGACATTTTTCAATTTCCAAGGCTCTAGCACCAAAAGGGTCATTTTAGCCAAGAAACCACACTTTCGTAGCAAAATACACAGAGAAATTGCACTTTTCGCTATGAAACTGCTGATACATTCATAGCAAAAATGCCCAGAAATACACTAGGAATGCTATGAAAGTAAGGTTTCATGTCTATCGTGTCAAATTAGCTGTTAGGTATTAGAAAATGATTTGGAAAGGATAAGTTAAATGCTATTCGAGACAATTAGGGTAATGATCAAGGTACATAGTCAGGGCTAAAGCCATCATCACCATTTTAAGCATGTATGAGTCATCATTATGATTTGAGTGGTCATTGAACTTCAAAATCTTTCCAAATTGAGTCATTTGTCACTCTCCATTTCTTCTTTGCGTGTTATTGAGCTTTGGAGAGCTATTTCATTGAGCCCATGTTGTAGCTAGTTTTTTTCAAAAGATTGCAGATATCACTGATCAAGCGAGGCAGAAAAGAAGTTATCAAGCAAGGCAGAGAAGACTTCAAAGAACCATGGCTACAAAAAGGAAGACAAATAAAGGTGGCCACTATCTCAAATATGAGCCATCAGATATGAACCTGATAAATGAAGACCCAAAAATTGTAGAGGTCTTCAAAAGGATAGGATGTTTACATTTTTGTGAAAGGCTACAAGGCTTCCATGTACAAGTTTCCAAAGAATTTGCCATAAACTTCAATGGAACATCAACTAAAGTGGGGATGTTGAATCTCACTATTACACCAGAGATCATTGCAGCAACAACGGGGATTCCAAGGGGACAATAAAAATGGTTCAAAGGGGGTTAAAATTCAACATGGAGGAATGCAAAGAGTTTATCAAGCCAGAAAGCAGTGAGTTGACCTTACAAATTCCATTCCAAGGAGCTGCATTAAGTACAATTTCTCAAAACTACTGCTCATTATCTATAAATATTTCACATGTGAAGGAAGATATCATAAAGTCTATTCTTACCATTTCAAGCTTCTCCTACACTTGTTGGTAAGATATCTCTTGATCTTCCTTTCTATTTACACAGAATTTTAGCAAAAATGGCAGATAAAGTTCAAGAAAAATACGAGGGAAGTGAAACTTCACTTTTTCATCATGGCTTGGTAAAATTGTTGGTTTTAGATGAGTTACAAAGACTAGGTAGAGATTGGTCTTCATTTATGTTTGTTAGTGGTTTTGAAATGGATACCATTACCCCTAAGAGAACTCCTAAACCTAGAGGGATACCATCACTTTTAGTGGCAAAAAAAAGTGAACCAATAGGAGCAGAGCAAAGTGAACCATTCATGATGGAAACAGAATAGTTGCATATATTTGATACACCTATTGTTCCACCTGCAAAAAAAAAGTAAATAATGGCCAAACCTGTAAAACAAGAGCAAGTTGTGAGTAAACAAGGAAGAAAAAGGATTACAATGATCCAAACAGTGGTTAAAGGAAATTTAGAAGACATACTACATGCCATTGATATTGAAGAGACTCCTATAGTCCAGGCTGAGGACATAGATGAAGGTGGACAGAAACTCAAGAAAGCTAAATCTGCAAAGAAGTTAGAGTTTGAAGGTGAGGATGCAAGTTTTATGCTTCAGGCTAGGAAGCCCATGACAAGACATGCAAGAAAAATGTTGGAGAGCAGTAAATAGGTTCATCCAATCACTGACACAGTCCAGCCACCATAAGACATTATTGATCTTTCAACACCTGCAGAAAAATATCCAGTCAGCAAGCCAAAGAAAGGAAAGGAGAAAGTAATTGAAAAAACAGAGTTTGAACTCCTTGAAGAACAGTTGAGGTTAGCTAATCATGAAATTGTTAGGATATTCCGACACATAGGAAATAGTTAAGAATAACTTAGTCTAGTGTAGAGTTAGGTAAAGTGTGTTTCTTTACCATGTACATTTGTAACTTATAATCCAATGGTCACGATTTGTAGTGATCCGACGGTTATCTCTCACCTCGGTATTAACGACACTTGATCCGTGGCTTAATACCCAATTGGTCCATGACCTCTATTTAAAGAGCATGGAGGGTCATTTTTCCGGTAACCGTTTATGAGAGAAACATATGTAACTTTTATTTTTATATTAATAAATTGCCTGAAGTGGCTGCATTGGCTTAGGCCATGGATTGTTTCCCTCTTTGAGGGATTTAACCACGTGATTATACTGGTGTACTGATTTTTTATCTGTTTGTGAGCGGTGACCTTTGATTCTTGATCTACGGAACTTACCCTATAAATTCCTACATGGTATTAGAGCTATTTTGAGGGTCGCGTCCGTTGTTGATCAAAATCCGAAGCCAGTTTGACTACATGCGAATGTCGTTTTGTATATATACTATTTGTGAACATTTTTGGGCTTAGACAACTGCTCTGTTGTGTCCGGAGCATCTGTTACAGTGAGGAACGCCTTTCGTTTCATGCAAAAAGGTTTCTGGCTGCCCAAGATATGTCAGTTTAGATCTGGAGGTATAAAGCATTTATTTTGCAGTTATATTTGTTAATAGTTTTGCTTATTTCGGTTTTTTTTCTGTTTATTTTCGCTATTAAAGTTTTGTTTATTTGTCGAATCTATACCCTCCTCTCTGTGTATGCTCTTTACTATGCGCTGCGTGCGATCTCGGCAAATCAGAAACAGGGAAAAGGGATTTTTTTTGCTACGTATGCTCTTTCCCCGCGTTTTTGTGCGATCTCGGGAAATAAAAAATAGTGAAAAAGTGATAGTTGCCAGTAAGGCTAACCGAAAATCTAACATTCTACTGTAAGTCTTTTCATTTCGTTTTTTTTGCTCGTTTTTTGTGTTTTTTTGTGCAGGAAAAGGCACGCACACCCAAGAGTAAAAAAACCCTTCCTCCTTTCATACAATAACGTGATCCTTTTACTATCTCACTTTGTGAGGGGTTAGTTTATGAGAATAGAGGTCTTGGGTTCAAGTCTCATTCTCAAGCTTCTTTTGTAAAAAAAATTTGTTCAAAGGGGTGGAATTTTTTAAAAAAAAGCCGCACTTCATCCCATTCCCGTAACTATTCAGCGTCTACAACTCAGATTTTTCAAAAGGCATAACTTCTTCATCCGGAAGCCGTTTTTCGAGCCTTTTTTTTTAAACGGCCTATTTTTTTCGAGATCTTTCCATTGGAGCAGTTAGTTTCAGCTTTTCTCAGCTTCAATTTTTTTTTAAATGGAAAGTGCATGCCTGGTTATTCTTAACAACACCAATTATTTCCAATGGCTACCTCACATGGTAGATATACTTAGAAGTAAAGGGCTTTATAGAATAGCCACAAGACAAGAAAGTAAACCCTACGATGATGATAAAGTTGCTAAATGGGAAAGTAAACAAGATCAAGCATAAGGGTTGATAGGAATGTCCATTGCGCAAGATCTTCGATTTCATATCCTTGACATTAACACCCCTAATGAAGCCCCGGAAAAGCTAAAAACTATTTTTGGCATTCAAAATCAAATCAGGGCCCACCAGCTTGAAAATGAGTTGCTTACTTTGGACCCCAATAATTTCTCCTCCATTGAAGAATTTTTGTCCAAATTCAAGACCCTTGGAATTCTTTTAGAGGTTGTAAGATCAAAAAAGACGATGGTAGCCTCATCTATTGCATTCTCGCTAAGCTTGGCCAAGCATACTCTATATTTGTTTCCGCCTTCCATTCTACCAGAGAAGCCATCATTTCTTCAAGAACCACCTACAAGAATCCCTCTTTTGATGCCTTTTGTGATTCTTTGATAAGAGAACAAGAAAAACTTTTACACCTTGGTCTTATCACTGCTGGAAATGCTTCTAAGAAAGCCTTAGCAGCCCAACAACAACCATATCAAAAGAATCCCAAGAAGCAGTATCCTAAAAAATATGGTCCTAAACCAAACAAGGGCCCTAAGCAATTTCAGCCGCAAACTGAAAAAATAAAAATCACCAAAATAATAAGGCAAATCAAAAAAAAGGGAAGAAGACAGATAGACATTGCAACTTTTGAAATCGAGATGGCCATATAGAGTCCAAATGTTTTAAGAATATGGAAGCCTTAGAAGCAGAAATGAAGAAGCACAACATCAATTTGGAGCACTCTTCACCTTCATCTTCAGGCATGGCACTTTTTGCTCATGGTTTTCAAGCATCAAGATCTGGTTATGCATTGAATGTATCTTCTTCTTCTCCTTCTCATGAATGGCTCATTGATTCTGGAGCTTCTTACCACATGGCTAAAAAGAAATCCAGGTTTTCTTCTTTAAATGATTGTAACACCAAACATATTTATGTTGGTGATGATAGATCTCTTAGTGTTGTAGGATCTGGGATCATTCATCTAGATAATGGTCAGTTTAATGATGTACTATGTGTTCCTACCTTGTCATGCAACCTTCTATCTGTTTATCAGATAACTCATTCAGGTGAAGGGAAAATATTAGAATTCTCACCTCATGATGTTGTAATCAAGGACCTCAAAGATCCTAAACATATTTTAGCTACTGGCATTGCTGATGATTCCACAAGGTTGTATAAGTTTGACAACTTTGGGTCATCATCTCTTCCCTCTGTTTTTGTTTCTCATAATGATGATGTGAGCAAACTTTGGCATGAGCGATTTGGTCACTTAAACTATCGCTCTCTTCAAACTCTATGTAAGGAAAATATGGCGACGGGCCTTCTTATGGTATCTTGCCGAGATGGTGTTTGATCCAGATGTGTACTCAGAAAACATCATCGGGACAGTTTTGAAAAACGTGCCTCTTGGCACGCTTCGGCGCCTTTACAGCTTGTGCACAATGATTTATGTGGTCCACTTCCTGTTGTTTCTTTCTCTGGTTGCAAGTACTTATTAACTTTCATTGATGATTTTTCCAGACACACTTGGATATATTTCTTAAAACTCAAGAGTGAAGTTTTCAACATGTTCTTGGCCTTTAAGGCCTTTTTTGAGAAACAATCTGGACATCAAATTCTTAAGTTAAGATCAGATAATGGCGGAGAATATGTTAACAACAAATTTATCAACTTCTGCACTGAGCATGGCATTCAATTGCAACATATCGTTCCATATACTCCACAACAAAATGGTGTAGCTGAAAGGAAGAATCGCACCTTAAAAGAAATGGCTAATTGTATGCTTCAATCTAAAGGACTTGGTCTCAATTTTTGGGTAGAAGCCATTAACTGTGCCAATTACATAGTAAATCGCACTCCTACTAAGGTTTTAAAGAATATAACTCCCGAAGAAGCTTGGAGCTCAATCAAACTAGATGTAAGTCACTTTCGTGTTTTTGGAAGTGATGTTTGGGCCCATATTCCAAATGCGAAACATAAAGCCTTAGAACCTAAGAGTGAAAAATGTATTTTTGTTGGATATTCTGAAGATGTCAAAGGATATAGACTTCTTCAACCAAAATCCAAAAATATAATCATTTAGAAGAGATGTAAAGTTTGATGAAAATATATCGGTCTACGAGCCTAGTTCGGCGGGTGTGCCACCTTTGGCCTGCGAGCCTGATTCGGCATATGTGCCACCTCTCTCTCTCTCTCTCTCCTATTTTTAATAACATTCCTTCTAGTTCAGATGATGACAGCAAGGACGATAATCCTCCTCCACCTCGTGAAATTGTTCCTTATACTCCACCACTTCGAAGATGGGTCCGCTCTACTCGAGATGCAGCAGGTTCTCTTGCAAGTGACCCTGCCGATTGATGACGTACACGTTCTCAGTTCAAAAGAGCTTCTTCCTTATTGGCTCAAGTTCAAGAAAACTTGATCCAGAAACCTTTGAAGAAACCTCCGGTCATCCAGATTGGGATGAAGCTATGAATGAAGAGTATCATTCCTTATTGGCAAATGATACTTGGGATCTTGTTCCTCTTCCAAAAGGAAGAAAACTTGTCAGATGCAGATGAGTTTACAAAACAAAGTTTGGACCAGATGGAAAAGTGGATAGACATAAAGCTTGTCTTGTTGCTAAAGGATTTTCACAAGTTGAAGGCATTGACTATACTGAAACCTTCTCCCCTGTTGCCAAAATGAATTCTATCCGCCTTGTTCTTTCCCTTGCTGCCTCCTTTAAATGGGAAGTCCATCAGATGGATGTTAAATATGCCTTCTTGCATGGAGATTTACATGAAGAAATCTACATGGAACAACCCCCTGGCTTTATCCAAAACGAATCTATCCTTGTTTGTCGCCTTAGGAAGTCTCTCTATGGTCTCAAACAAGCTCCTCAGGCTTGGTATGCCAAAATGGATAGATTTCTCTTAGATAATGGCTTTTCTAGGTGTCATTCTGACAACATTGTCTACACCAAGAAAGTGGGTAATTCCTTCACCATCCTTGTTCTTTATGTTGATGATATCATCCTTATTGGTAGTGATCTAAACCACATAAACCATGTGAAGTCTAGCCTCAAAAAGCAGTTTGGAATGACAGACTTAGGACACTTGCATTATTTCCTTGGTCTTCAAGTATTGCAATCCAAGGAAGGCATTACCCTCTCTTAGTCTGAGTATGCATGTGATATTCTATACCAATTTCACATGGAAGAGTGTAAGCCAGCCCCTTCTCCCTTTCAGTTTGGATTCAAGCTTTCAGTCAACTGTACTACCCCTGAAGTTGATGCTACCTTATATTGTCAACTTGTTGGTAAACTTCTATATCTAACCCATACCCGTCTTGACCTTTCCTTTGTCGTTTGTCTTGTCACTCGATTTATGCACCAACCCCATGAAAGTCATTCGAAAGTAGCTAAAATAATACTTCGATATATTCAAGGTACAGTTTAGTTCGAGATTCATTACAGTGCTGAAGCATCTCTATTGTTGATTGGTTTCACTGATTCTGATTGGGCTGGTGACCCTGATGATCGAAAGTCTACTGTCGGATATGTATTCACTCTTGGTTCAGGACCTATTACTTGGTCTTGTAAGAAACAAAGTGCCATCTCTCTTTCTTCAGCAGAAGCAGAGTATCGTGGTGCAGTTGAAGCCAGCAAGGAAGCCATGTGGCTTTGTCAGATTATGTCTGAAATTGGTCTTCATCAGTAGCATCCGACTACACTTTGGTGTGATAATTAGAGTGCCATGCAGCTATGTAAAGATCCAGTTCATCATCAGCGTATGAAACACATTGAACTCCACATACACTTCATCAACAAGCTCATTCATGATCGTGTTCTTGAAGTGTAGTATTGTCCAACCAATGATCAAGTAGCTGATATCTTTATGAAGGCTCTCACAGAAGCGAAGTTTACCAAACTTCGATCCATGCTTGGAGTTCAGGAAAGTTGTCATTAAGGGGGGATAGGCTCTAATGCCTCCTTCCTTCTCCTATTGTGTCACTTTTGTAAATCCTTCAATCCCATCCCAATTTTCTCTTAAGGAGGGATGTTAGGATATTTCGACACATAGGAAATAGGCTCCTTTTGTGTCACCTTTGTAGATCCTTCAATCCTATCCCAAGTTGTTCTGGGGGGGGGGGGGGGTGTTAGGATATTCCGACACATAAGAAATAGTTAATAATAACTTACTCTAGTGTAGAGTTAGGTAAAGTGTGTTTCTTTACCATGTACATTTGTAACTTATAATTTGACAGTCACGATTTGTAGTGATCCGACGATTATCTCTCACCTCGGTTTAACGACACTTGATCCGTGGCTTAACACCCGATTCGTCCATGATCTCTATTTAAAGAGCATGGAGGTTCATTTGTCTGGTAATCATTTATGAGAGAAACATATGTAACTTTTCTTTTTATATTAATAAATTTCTTGAAGTGGCCGCGTTGGCTCAGGCCGTGGACTGTTTCCCTCTTTGAGGGTTTTAACCATATGATTATACTGGTGTACTGATTTGTGATCTGTTTGTGAGCGGTGACTTTTGGTTCTTGATCTACGGAACTCACCCTGTAAATTCCTACAGAAATTGTAGTTATGAAGAAGGAGGCAAGGAAACATAATGTCCAAAAGGTTCAGTTTGAAAAAATGAAAGAGGCTTGGGAAGAGCAGGTTGACACTGTATCAAAGACCTTAGACAATACACAACAATTAATCAAATGGACTATGCCATTGAGGAAAGAGGTGAAACATGTGAGAAGAATGAATATGCACTTGAAATCTACCAACAAAAAGCTAAAGGATCAAGTTAAAGACCTTCAAGAACAACTAGAATTGATCCATGAGGAGCTGGAGAAGAAAGGTCTAAAAGTGACAGTAGTTGAGGAGCCAATAGATCAACTCATCATAAATGAAGAAGAAACACCTCAAGACTCCTAGTTTAAGTTGGTTTATGTTTTGAAAGGTGAATGGCATGTTGGAAACAAAATTTACACAGCTGGAAAGTACATTTTTGAAATTAAGTAAAAATCTGGAATTAACACAGTTTTCCACAGTTTCGTAGCGTTTCCAAGGCTTGAAGCCAGGAAAACGCTACAAAACCACCTGTAGCTTTCTTTTTTTCATTTAAAACCACTTTGGGGAGCTTCCAAGGAGAGGAGATGATATGGAGGATGTGTCAAGGTATGACGAACACAATGCGAACGGAAAGAGGCAGAAATTTTGATGGCAAAGGTCATTTTTTGTATGCAACGAAAATATGCTACGAAATTGTCATACTTTCGTAGTGTGCTGTTTTGAAGGCCTCTGAGCAGGTTTTTAGGCACATTTGGACAGGTGGAAACTTTCAAAGAGTTAAGGTACTTTACCAACAACCATCCAAGATTTGAAGACCATGAGATGAAGACAACTCATCAGCCAAACCATTCGTTGAAGATAAGAAACAGTTTTCCTGAAAAATATGGTTTGTTTCTAGATTTTGAGGAGGCTAATTAAGATGTCAAGTAGTGATGAGTTTTGTAATATCTCATTCGAACATGTGAAGCATTAGTTTTCAGATGTGTAACTGTTTTAGGAGATAAGGTATTTGATTTAATAATTAACAGTTTGAGTCCTATTAGGAAAAGGACTGTTTTGTAGTGTAGTTGTCATTTTCTCATTAAAGCACATGTTTTCATGTTGTGCAAGGTGTCATTAGGAAAATTTTGATGAATCTAGCCAAGAGGCAGATCATCTCTCATGTAACAAGGTCTATTAAAGGGCAGATATTCGAATTTGTAAAGGGTTGGAGATTTTTTGGCAATACTGCAGCTTTATGTAATTTGACTGATTTCAGTAATATAGAGGACCTTTTCTTGACCAACCTAAGATTCTCATGGAGTTTTTAGTGCTTATTTGATCTATATTTTCTGTGTACCATTTGCAGTGGTTTTCATCTTTAATACTCAAAATTCATAGGTTTATGCTCTGACTTCCTTTATTGATCAAATGGTTTTGTTATTTCATGTTTCATGTGTGATTTACCTCTGCTAAAAACTCATACCTGCATCAGCTTCCATGTCAAGAGAACTTACCACTGAAATACTGAATTTTTTGACTTCATAAGCCCAATGATTTTAGACTTGTACTCTTTTCAACCTACACATATCACAATCAATTTATTTTCCAAGTAGAGTTAGCCATCTAGTTTCATCATTACAAAATATCATTAACCCCTTTGAGAGAGCCCTCTCAGACTGAAGAGGCTAAGCTTCAATTACAAGTTGGTTTGAAACAGTTACATGAAGTTGTCTGATTAGCATCCACTCAAGTGCAATTTTGTGATAACATTTTGGTGCGCCTGTTGAGAGCCTGAAGATTATACTTTCCCGAAATTTTGAAGCTAAACTTCTGAAGGTAGTAGGACCTCAGAAAGTTGTTCGAGGCTACATCTACCTTGGTGACTCCATTCAAAATTCATATGTTCAAAGGTGGCTTCGAGAAGGAGATACACAAGGAGTTATCCTGACCCAGATCGACCTACCATTGTGGACAATCCAGACACCATCTCCAGAGGCAGTCAAGGCATTTCTGCAATATCAGGTACTCCATTACATACAAAATCCTTGTCCTCTGAATTTTTAAGAAGTCCTGAAGATAAAAGATTTGATGATAAAATTTAGGAAGTCTTGTTTAGGTATGAAAGTGAAAAAGAATTTATTGAAATTGTCTTAGACCTACATAGAAGAGGTGTTGATACCTCAGCCCTAGTAACTCAAAAAGGTAAAGAAGAGTTTTGGGAAGCAGTGACTTCAGAGTTATTGTTAGAGAAAGAATCTTTGGATAGGTTGAAGGAAATAGACCCATTTTAAATTTTGTTAAGAAGTAAAACTGATGTTCCTCTTCCTGATTGGAGTTCAATTGTGACTGGACAACAAAGAGCAAACAACCATCCTCCTAACAGTTCCTCTTCCTCTACTACTGTTGTCCATAAAGCTACCACAGTCCCAGTCATAATGGCTAGAAATGTGCCACCTCCACCTACTGCACTTGCTAGGTATGCCCCTCTTGCCCTTTTAGTTGTCCTAAATGCCCTTCCTAGCAAATATTACGCTAGAATCAAAACTTGGGGAAGTGATGAAGAGATTACCGCTGAAGAGCATGTAGATCAGTTCAATGACTTTATAGACAGGGAGGAGGTTGACCATGAGGATGTCAAGATGAGATTGTTTGCTCAGAGCTTTACTGGTGAAGTTAGGAAGTGGTTAAAATCCCTTACTCATGGAAACCTACATAATTGGAATGAATTTGAAGATATCTTCTTGAGGAAGTGGGGAAATAGAACCAACCCTTTACAAACCCTCACTGAGTATAATATTTTGAAGAGAGTTGTTGATGAAACTACTCAAAACTTTTCAAATAGATTTAACAAAGTGTATGGCTCTATCCCTGCCCATATAAAACTTCCACCTAGAGCAGCTCAGTTGAGATATGCTGAAGCTTTTGATTATGACTTTTGTATCCTGCTAAGAGAAAGAGAATCCCCTTCACTTGTTGAGTTTCAAAATGATGCAGTGAAGGTGGAGGTCAATATAATAGCATCAAAAAAGTCTAACATGGGAAATACTAAGTTGAAAGAACAAGATAAGCCTTCCACCTCAGATAACAAATTTGATTCCATGATGAAGACAATGGAAAAACTGATGGATAGGATTGCCCTTGGGAATGCCTCTGCTCCTCCTTTACAACATGAACCTCAATTTAGAAATCCTCAATTCATAAGACCTCAAAACCAGCAGAGACCAAGGGAAAATAGAAATCAGCCACTTGACCCTCAAGTAAGGCCTCCTTTTCAACTTAACTTAATTGCTGAAGAATATTAGCCTAAAATACAAGATGACTCAATTCATTGCTTAGATGAAAACATGTCAGGGGTGTTTTTAACTAAGGAGGAACATGACGAGTCAGATCATGAAGTAAACAAGGGTGAGGAACCATCTAATTATCTTAAAGGGTATCAACATGCAATCTTTGAGATGCAGAAATAGTACAACCTTATAAACAGAGATGTGCCAATTACCGTAAACAAAACACAGCCTAAGAAAGATGCCCCCAAGGCTGCTAAAGTTAGGAAAGATACACCACCTCCTCCTCCTGCTAAAGAAACTAAAAAATCTACTTCTATTTTCAGTTTGGAGAGTGAGATCTCTAAGATAAAAATCCCAGTACCTTTTGGAGAAATTCTTAAGCTGAATGAATATAGAAGTAAGATTGTGAAAATGTTGAATTCCCAACCAGGAACTGTTGATATCTTAAATTTTCAAGAATATCATCCAACCATATACTTGGGTCCAAGATTATAGGATGAGCAGAATGAAGAGGTGCCACCTTTTCATGTTAGCCTTAGTATTCATGACATGACATTGCATAATGCCATGTTGGATTCAGGAGCCTCTCATAATATTATGCCCAAAGTAATCATGGAAAGGATGGGATTGGAAATTACTAGACCATATAAGGATTTGTTTTCCTTTGATTCAAAAATAGATTAGTGAATTGGTTTAATAAAATATGTTTTTGTTGGTCTTACACAAGTCCCTTCCAAGACAGTGGTCATGGACATTGTGGTAGCAGACATTCCACCTAAGTTTGGCACGTTGTTATCAAGGTCATGGGCAGTGAAAATCAAAGGTACAATGCAAATGGACCTAACTTATGCCACCATTCATGTTTTTTGTGAGCAAAGGAGACTTTATAGAGAAACAAGGATGGCTTACATGGTAAGTAGTAAAGATAAACCTCAGAACTTTCCAATATATGTTGTTGATACTGAACTTGGATCTGTTATTCTTTTCAATGAATTGACTAATGAAGCAGAGGATGAAAAGAAAGTAGAAAATCAGCAAATTGTAATTCAGCAAACAGCAAATCAGAAAATTAGTGAGCAGAAGGCGGAAGGTTGGTGGTTGTTACATTTTGATGGATCAGCAGGAAGAGAGGGGGCAAGAGCAAGAATTTGGATCACAACTCCATAAGATGAAAGTAAGTTCTTTTCTTATAAACTGAATTTTGATTGCACAAATAACATGGCTGAATATGAATATTTAATTTTGGGATTAGAAATTTTGAAAAGAATGGGTGCTCAAAAGATTTCTGTTTGTGGAGATTCTGAATTATTTATTAAGCAAGTTGAGGGTGTGTATCAAACTAAGGATGTGAGAATGAGGGCATACAGAAATTTGGTCATGGAGATGTTGGATAATTTCCAAGAATTTTCATTTATTGTGAAGACTAGGGACCAAAACTCAGTAGCTGACTCCGTAAGTCTTTTTATCATTCCTATTCATTCCACTAAAAGGTATGAGGTTGAAGTTCGCCATAGACCTGCTATCCCTGATAACATTATCCATTGGCAAGTTTTTGAGGATGACCAGCAAGTCAAAAACTTTATAGAGCTGAAAGAAGAGTTTGAAAGTACACAAGTAGGTCAACAAAACATGCTTTTTGAATCAAAGGGAAATTCTGAAGTGCTATAGCTGAAGAATAACTCTATTCCCAAAGGTCTCATAACCCTTGAGAAGATTTTTTATCAGAATGATGTGTTCAAGTCTCCTAGGATACAAGCTGATGAGGAGGAGGTAGAGAGTTGTAACCTTGGTACAGTAGCTATGCCAAAAATGATTAAGCTTTCAAATTTTCTTTCAGTTGACATGAAACAGAAATATATTGAGACGATGAAAAGGTTCATAGATGTTTTTTCTTGGAGTTATGCTGATTTGAAAATTATGATCCTACTATCATTCAACATACCATTCTCATTAAAGAAAATTAAAATCCTTTCAAGCAGAAGCTGAGGAGGATTAATCCACTTCTCATGCCTCTGATTGAGAAGGAAATCAAAAAACTCTTTGATGCCAAAATTATTGTTCCAATCAGATTCTCAAAGTGGCTTGCAAACTTGGTTCCAGTCAGAAAAAAGAGTGGAAAAATCAGAATCTGCATTGACTTAAAAAACTTGAACAAGGCCTCTCCGAAGGACAATTACCCTCTCCCAAATATAACCCAAATTTTTCATAACATTGTTGGTTCCCAAAGGATGTATATGCTTGATGGTTTTTCAGGGTACAATCAGATACATGTGCATCCAGAAGATCAGGAGAAAACAACCTTTACCACCCCATGGGGCACATTCATGTATGCCAAAATGCCTTTTGTTCTGATGAATGTAGGAGCTACTTTTCAAAGAGCAATGGAAATTTCCTTTGCTGAGGAGAAGGACAAGATGGTGGTTCTCTATCTGGATGACATTACAGTCTTCTCAAGGAGATAAGAATATCACTTGAAGCACCTAGAAAAGATTATGTTGAAGTGTAGAAGGTTTGGTATTTTCTCTCAATCCCACTAAAAGAATTTTTGCTCTAACTTCAAGGAAGTTACTTGGGAATATTATTTCTAAAGATGGGATTAAGATTGATCCAAACAAGGTCAATGCAATTCAGAAAGTGGATCTGCCTAGAAGCAGAAAGGAAATTTAGTCTTTCCTTGGAAAGGTAAATTTTGTGAGGAGGTTTATTCCTAATTTTGCTGAGATTGTAAAAGATATAACAAAGACGCTAAAGAAAGGAGCTGACATCAAGTGGATAGCAGAGACAAAGCACTCATTTGAGGAGATTAAGAAGGCACTCACTCAAGCACCAGTGTTGATCAACCCAGGTTTTTCAAAAGAATTTTTGGTTTTTACATTTGCATCAGAAAATAAAATTGCTGGAGTTTTGTTGCATAAAGGACAACAAGGTATTGAGCAGCCCATTTCATTTTTTAGTAGGACATTAACTAACTCGGAGCTGAAGTACAACATCTTAGAGAAGCAATCTTATGCCTGGTCAAGGCCATCAAAGATTTCAGAATTTACATTCTGCATTCTCATGTTATAGCTTTTGTTCCTAATGTTGTTGTGAAAGACATTCTAACTCAAGCTGATCCTGATGGTAAGAGAGGGAAATGGATTGCTAACTTGTTGGAATATGATATAGAGATCAAGCCCACAAAATTGGTCAAAGTTCAAGGCCTAGCAAAACTAATTGCACAATCAGACTTTTACTGTCTTGACATGAATTTAATTGCAGAAATTTCAGATGAAGATGAAGAGTTGATTCCCATTGAGGAAAAGTACATCATTTCATATTGGTACAAAGACATTGTTTTTGTCTTACATCATCATAGAGAACCTGCTGAGTTGACAAAGTCCAAGGCAATATTTGTGAAGCTAAAGTCTTTGAGGTACTGCATCATTGATAAAAATCTGTATTGGAAAGATACCGGTGGTATTCTCTTGAATTGTTTGTTGGAAGAAGAGGCTGAAAAAGTGATTGAGGAGTTTCACAAAGGAGATTGTGGACGTCATCATTATTGGAAGGCCACAATAAATAAGATTCTCAAAGCAGGGTATTACTGGCCTACAATGTTTAAATATGTCTACAAAAAGGTTGTTGCCTACCATGAATGCCAAATTTTTTATGGTAAGAAGAAACTTGTTCCTTTTCCCTTGATGCCTATCTATGTTGAGGCACCATTTCAACAATGGGGGCCAGATTTTATTGGTGAGATTCATCCATCATATTCAGGTCAACATCGTTGGATTCTTACATCAACTGATCATTTCACCAAGTAGATTGAAGCAATCCCAACTAGGCAAGCAAATGATTCAGTTATCATTTCATTTTTGGAAAATAATATATTGTCTAGGTTTGGCTGCCCTATAAATATCATCACCGATAATGCACAAGCATTCAAATTTAAGAAGTTGATTGGTTTTTGTCATCAATATCACATTTCACTTGGGCATTCTACTGCATATTATCTACAAGGTAATGGTCTTGTTGAATCTTCTAACAAGAGCTTTGTGAGGATTATGAAGAAGGTGTTGCAGGAAAATAAGAAGTCATGGCATTTGAAGCTGAAGTATGCTCTGTGGGCTGATAGAGAGTGCACAAAGAGATCAATTGGAACTTCACCTTATGAGTTGGTATATGGAGTTGAAGCCATATTTCTTACATCCTTGGGAGTGCATGCCATGAAGCTGCTGCAAGGATTGGAGGAGGAGCCAAATGCAATTAAGAGGAGGATTAATCAGTTGATAGATTTGCAAGAGAAAAGGGAGGAAGTATATAACAGCAATCAACAATCTCAAAACAGAATCAAGAAGACATTTGACAGGAAGGTCAAGGAAGAAAACTTTCAAATCCAAGATGTGGTTTTGAAATGGAAGGCCAGGATTGAAGAAAAGAGAAAACATGGTAAGTTTGAGAACATTTGGAAAGGTCCATTCAGAGTAGTTGTATTTCATGGGAACAACACTTACATTTTGCAGGAGATGGATGGACAACCATGTGCTGGAGGGCCTGTCAATGGCAGGTTTTTGAAGCATTATTCCTCTTAAATTCTACTGATCATTCATTCCATTGTATATATTCGATTTTATATGTTTTTCTGCTAATAAAGACAAGTTGATCATCAAGCTTGAGCTCAAGGTGAAGGCCATTAGAGTTTGAAGGAAATCTTGGCAAATTTCAAAGTTTTTTGTTTTCAAGAAGATGGATAGCAGCACTGGAACTACAGGTTCTTTGGTGTACCACAGGGGCACACCATCCCAAGTGGAGCCATTGTTATCACTCAGAAAAAATGAAGCATCATTTAACAAAGTCCTAGAGGTTCATGTGTAAAAGGTAGGGTTATAGGATTCATTTTTCATTACTTGGTCAAGGAAAATTTTTAATTTTCTTATTTAGCCTATCATAAGGTCTAAACCCACCCTCATTCAAATCCTCTCATGTCACATTAATCATAATTTTCTGACATTTTTCATTTTCCAAGGCTTTAGCACCGAAAAGGTCATTTTAGCTAAGAAACCACACTTTCGTAGCGAAAAACACAAAGAAATTTCACTTTTTGCTATGAAACTACTAATACTTTTGTAGCGAAAATGCCCAGAAATATACTAGGAACGCTACAAAAGTAAGGTTTCCTGTCTATCATGTCAAATTAGCTGTTAGGTGTCAGAAAATGATTTGGAAAGGATAAGTTAGATGCCATTCGAGTCAGTTAGAGTAATGATCAAGGTACATAGTCAGGGTTGAAGTCATCCTCACCACTTTAAGCATGTATGAGTCATCATTATGATTTGAGTGGTCATCGAATTTCAAAATATTTCCAAATTGAGTCAGTTGTCATTATCCATTTCTTATTTGTGTGTTATTGAGCTCTGGAGAGCTATTTCATTGAGCCCAAGCTGTAGATGGTTTTTTTCAAAAGATTGTAGATATCACTGATCAAGCAAGGCAAAAAAGACACTATCAAGCGAGGCATAGAAGACTTCAAAGGACCATGGCTGCAAAAAGGAAGACAAATAAAGTGGCCATTGTCTCAGATATGAGCCATTAGATACGAACCTGATAAATGAAGACCCAACAGTTGTAGAAGTCTTCAGAAGGATAGGATGTTTACAGTTTTGTGAAAGACTACAAGGCTACCATGTACAAGTTTCCAAATAATTTGCCATAAACTTCAATGGAACAACAACTAAAGTGGGGATGTTGAATCTCACTATTACACCAGAGATCATTGCAACAGCAACGGGGATTCCAAGGGGACAAGAAAAATGGTTCAAAGGGTTCAAATTCAACATGGAGGAATGCAAAGAGTTTATCAAGCCAAAAAGCAGTGAAGTTGACCTTACAAATGCCATTCCAAGGAGTTGCATGAAGGACAATTTCTAAAAAAAAATGCTCATTATCCAGAAATATTTCACATGTGAAGAAAGATATCATAAAGTATATTCTTACCATTTCAAGCTTCTCCTACACTTTGTTGGTAAGATATCTCTTGATCTGCCTTTCTATTTACCCATAAGTTTAGCACAAATGGCAGATAAAGTTCAAGCAAAATCTGAGGGAAGTGAAACTTCACTTTTTCATCATGGCTTAATAAAATTGCTGGTTTTAGATGAGTTACAAAGACTAGGCAAAGATTGGTCTTCATTTCTGTTTGTTAGTCATTTTGAAATGGATACCATTACCCCTAAGAGAACTCCTAAACCTAGAGGGATACCATCACCTTTAGTGGAAGAACAAAGTGAACCAGTAGGGGCAGAGCAAAGTGAACCAATCATGATGGAAACAGAACAGTTGCAAAGATTTGATACACCTATTGTTCCACCTACAAAACAAAAGTCAATAATGATCAAACCTGCAAAACAAGAGCAAGTTGTGAGTAAACAAGGAAGCAAAAGTATTACAAGGAGCAAAACGATGGCTAAAGTCAATTTAGAAGACATACTACATGCCATTGATATTGAAGAGACTCCTATAGTCCAGGCTGAGGACATAGATGAAGGTGGACAGAAACTCAAGAAAGCTAAATCTGCAAAGAAGTTAGAGTTTGAAGGTGAGGATGCAGGATTTATGTTTCAGGCTAGGATGCCCATGATAAGACATGCAATAAAACTGTTGGAGAGTAGTAAAGAGGTTCATCCAATCACTGACACAGTACAGCCACCACAAGACATTATTGATCTTTTCACCTGCAGAAAAAGATCCAATCAGCAAGCCAAAGAAAGGAAAGGAGAAAGTAATTGAAAAAACAGAGTTTGAACTCCTTGAAGAACAGCTGAGGTTAGCTGATCATGAAATTGCAGTTATGAAGAAGGAGGTAAGGAAACATAATTTCCAAATGGTTTAGTTTGAAAATATGAAAGAGGTTTGGGAAGAGTAGGTTGACACTATATCAAAGACCTTAGAAAATACACAACAATTAATCAAATGGACTATGCCATTGAGGAAAGAGGTGAAACATGTCAGAAGAATGAATGTGCACTTGAAATCTACCAATAGAAAGCTAAAGGATCAAGTTAAAGACCTTCAAGAATAGCTAGAATTGATCCATGAGGAGCTAGAAAAGAAAGGTCTAAAAATGACAGTAGTTGAGGAGCCAATAGCTCAACTCATCATCAATGAAGAAGAAACACCTCAAGACTCCTAGTTTGAGTTGGTTTATGTTTGAAAGGTGAATGGCATGTTGGAAACAAAGTTTACACAACTGGAAAGTACATTTTTGAAATTAAGCAAAAATCTGGAATTAACACAATTTTCCACAATTTCGTAGCGTTTCCTAGGCTTGAAGCCATGAAAACGCTACAAAACCACCTGTAGCTTTCTTTTTGCATTTAAAACCACTTTGGGGAGCTTCCAAGGAGAGGAGATGATATGGAGGATGTGTCAAGGTACGATGAACATAATGCAAAAGGAAAGAGACATAAATTTTGATTTCAAAGGTAATTTTTTGTACGCTACGAAACTGTCATACTTTCATAGCGTGCTGTTTTGAAGGATTCTGAGCAGGTTTTTAGGCAAATTTGGATAGGTGGACACTTTCAAAGGGTTAAGGGACTTTACCAGCAACCATCCAAGACTTGAAGACCATGAGATGAAGACAACTCATTAGCCAAACCATTCGTTGAAGATAAGGACTAGTTTTCCTGAAAAATAGGGTTTGTTTCTAGATTTTGAGGAGGCTAATCAAGATGTCAAGTAGTGATGAGCTATGTAATAGCTCATTCGAACATGTGAAGCATTAGTTGTCAAATGTGTAACTGTTTTAGGAGATAAGGTAGTTGATGTAATAATTAACAGTTTGAATCCTATTAGGAAAAGGACCGTTTTGTAGTGTAGCTGTCATTTTCTCTTTAAAGCACATTTTTTCCTATTATGAAAGGTGTCATTAGGAAATTTTCAATGAATCTAGCCAAGAGGCAAATCGTCTCTCATGTAACAAGGTCTATTAAAAGGTAGATATTCAAATTTGTAAACGGTTGGAAATTTTTTAGCAATACTGCAGCTTTATGTAATTTAACTGATTTCAGTAATACAGAGGACTTTTTCTTGACCAACATGAGATTCTCATGGAGTTTTTAGTGCTTATTTGATCTATATTTTCTATGTGTACCATTTGCAGTGGTTTTCATCTTTAATACTCAAAATTCATAGGTGTATGCTCTGACTTCCTTTATTGATGAAATAGTTGTGTTATTTCATGTTTCATATGTGATTTACCTCTGCTAAAAACTCTTACCTGCCTCAGCTTCCATGTCAAGAGAACTTACCACTGAAATACTGAATTTGTTGACTCCATAAGCCCAATGATTTCAGACTTGTACTCTTTTCAACTTACACATATCACAATCAAGTTACTTTCCAAGTAGATTTATCCATCTAGTTTCATCATTACCAAATATCATTAACCTCTTTAAGAGAGCCCTCTAAGCTTCAGTTACAAGTTGGTTTGAAACAGTTACATGAAGTTGTCTGATTAGTAGCCAATCAAGTGCAATTTTGTGATAGCAATCTCCATAATTGCGTTGAATACCTTAGCATTTTTCTTGATCCAACTTTTAATGAGCCTTAGTATGCATATTAACAACACCATAATTATAATGGGACATGGATTATTATGGTATCACAATCATCCTAGACAAGGGCCTCGTCCCCAAGCCCCACTCCCTTATTAGCTAGCTCATTTAGCCATCTAGTTTCATCATTACCAAATATCATTAACCTCTTTAAGAGAGCCCTCTAAGCTTCAGTTACAAGTTGGTTTGAAACAGTTACATGAAGTTGTCTGATTAGTAGCCAATCAAGTGCAATTTTGTGATAGCAATCTCCATAATTGCGTTGAATACCTTAGCATTTTTCTTGATCCAACTTTTAATGAGCCTTAGTATGCATATTAACAACACCATAATTATAATGGGACATGGATTATTATGGTATCACAATCATCCTAGACAAGGGCCTCGTCCCCAAGCCCCACTCCCTTATTAGCTAGCTCATTGGCTAGTGAGTTGTTGTCCCTTTTAACATGATAGAAAGTAACAACATCAATTTTTTTAATCAACAACCACAATGTTGCAATTAATGGAGGTTGAATATTACCTCTATGGATTTTAGAATTGTGGAATTTTTTAATTGTTATTATGGAGTCTCTAAAAACAATGATCTGACATATCCCTTTGTCCATAGCAATCCTTAGCCCTTGCCACAACGTTAGGGATTTAGCTTGGTTATTTGTTGTCCCTCCAAGTCCCCATGCAAATTTCAACACTATTTCTCCTTTGGGGTTATAAATGACCCCTCCCGCTCCAACCTCCCCTAGATTTCATTTTGACGCTCCATCAAAAAATAACTGAAAATGATCTAAAGAGAGTCACCATTCTATAAATTGTTCTTTACCCATTCTAATTGAAAAGGAAGGGGGTATGGAATGACAAGTGAAGTTGTAAGCATGTTGAGGAACTATATTTAGATGAATCCAATCTACCTCTTCTTTATAAAGGTTCACAATCTCCTCTGGATCAATTCCATTGGAAGAAACAACTTCAACCAGAAGTTTAGTTGCTTTGACTGTAACATAGACAGTATCCAGTTTGATATCCTTAAAGATTGCATGTTTACGAGAGAGGCATATAGACCAAAAAATATATTTATGGATCGCTACAGAACATATAACAACGATTGAGTTAGCCTTTTGAGGGGTTGGAAGTTGTTGCTTTCAAGATTTAAACATTTCTACCTAGTTTGGAGGAATAGATTGGATACGTTTAATTGGACTCACCACTAATTGCCAAACTTCTATAGAGAATGGGAAATGAAAAAACATGTTGTAAATTTCTTCCTTCACTGCTTCACATAACACACATCTTGATGGGCCTTGTATCTTTCTTTTCCTCTAATTTTCTGCTGTTAGAATCTTGCCATGCACTAATTCCCAACCTAAGATGTTGAATTTAGTGAGACTGTCCTTATGCATGATTTCCCCCCATATGCTTGAGGGAGGTGGATTTTGAAGTTGGGAGATTGAGGAATCATAACCTTCCTTTACTGTATAACTGACCTTTATGCGCCAACTCCATATTCAAATATCATATATGTTGTTTGCAATTGGAGTGAATCCCCTGAGGGATTTAATCAGAGTGTCCCACTAAGTGGAGAGGTGTGCTCTAAGGAGAGGGAAACGCCAACCATTCCAAATACCATCCTCATCCCAGTCTGAAATATCTGCCAACCAATTTAAGCTCTGCTGCTGCATCCATTAAGCCAACTCAGGGATTCCATTTCCGGCTAAGGCTATGGAGGAGGAGGGGATCCTATCCTTCCATAGATGGATTCGCCTTCCATTTCCAGGTTTCCATTCAAGATGGTCCACCACTATTGGAGCTTCATATTGGCACAATGCTTATACCTTTGATCACCGAGCTTCCTAGGACTCCTCTTTTGGTCTAAGGATTTTATTTTTTTTGAAATACTTCCTTAAGAACGCTCACTTCCACCATTCCTTAGATTCTAACAGGAACCTCCAAACTAATTTTGCACATAGCGTCAGATTCATAAATTCTAGATCCTTGATAGCGAATCCTCCTAGTCTTTTTGGGAGTCTTACTGTATTCCAATTCACCAAGTGGAAACGATGCTCATTCTTCTTCCCGCCCTGCCATTTGAACTTCCGAATCATGTCACCAATGCATTAGAGAATTCCTTTGGGAGCTAAAATTATAGAGCCTATGCAGATTAAAGGAAAGGAGAGAACTGAATTTATAAGCATCATTTTACCTACCACGATTAACCATTAGGCTCCCAATGAACTTATTATTTTCTTCATCTTTTGAACTACTTCCTCCCAATCCTATCTGTTAGAAATGTTGTCAGTGATGGCAAAGGACAGCAGCAGAGGCAAAGGAGAAGACAACAGAGAATAATAGAGGGAGAGTATATTTACAGAGACAGGGAAGCAAAAAGAGAGGTTTTGAAAAAGGTGCACAGTTAAGAGAAGAAGAAGTTCTGCCAAGACAAGAAGAAGTGTTTGCAGGTGGATTCATTTGTTTCTATGGGAGGAATTGTTCAGCATTACATGAGTATGATGAGACTCTGTAATTGGGAGTATAGATGGCTCCTACGTGCAATTATCTGTGCATTAATGTTTTATTACATATGTGAGTCTATCAGGGTTCTGTATAGAATAGAAATTGCAGTGTTTCAGAGTTCGTGGTGTACATGTTGTGTAAAAATCAATTGAACTAGTTCTGTATAGAAACTCAAGAGGCCGACTCTGTTCATTTGGCATAGCAGAGTAAACCTCTGTCACTTGAAGAAAAAGGCGATTTTAGTAGTTCAGATTGAGCAGCAAGATGCAAGGGTTCGATTTACATAATTCGATACCCATTCTTGTGAGAAATTTGCATACATAATTCAGTGGGATAGTTTTATTACACACTCCACTGTGTAATTAATAGCGAAAGGAGATTGGAAATCTGAAGTCATTTGAGGGCCTTACTGCAATAGAAACCGATTAGAAAATTCAAGCAGATACACAAAGGGGAAGTGCTGAATCGATGCCCAAGGAAATTGAGTGAACAAAGGGGTGAATGAAACAACAATGGAGGTAGTATCTTTGTCTGTCAAAGGGGAGCTTCAAAGAACGCGTGAAGGGAATGCATATAAGTCGAACAACAATTTAACCATGCATTGGTTAAATGTTGGGATTTAGTTAAATTCGGAATATTGAAGGCGTAGCAAAACTATTAAGAATATTTGAAGCGGAGATTAAATAGAATCGAAAGCGGAACTATGAGATAAGATATGAACGAAACCACGAGGTATGAACAGTGACAGTGGGTTTGGAACACCAGACGGTTTTCATCGCATAGCTTTTGTACGATAAGCTGTATTCCCAATTCGAACGCGATTAATTCCATAGGCAGACACGTGGCCTTAAGTGGTTTGGAGATACCACTCTCATTGCAAGTTAAAAGCCCATGCATCTAAGTCACGCGAGATTCGATTGAGGACGTCGGATCATCTAAAGCAGCGCGACGTATGGCTGACCATTGGATCCGTTCAACAGTTAATGTAAGAAATGCGTGTGGGTCCTAAATGTGTGTTGAATCAATAGTCTAGTTATTCCAATGGTCGAAGGTTTAAGTTCGCGTATGCAGTGTTATAAAGTGGGTTTTTCCCAAGGGTAAATATATATGTGTATGTCCATAGCTGAAGGCCGAAAATCTATTGTCATGTTGATATGTGTCAATACACTTGATGTATTAAACCTGTGGAGTGTAGATAAGTGGTTGAATGTAGGCCCAAATATGCCATACGGTTATCGTTGAGTTTAAGCCTAGGCTGAGGCTTTGTTGTAATGTTCTTGACAGAGGATGCAAATATATTAATATATCATAGTTGATATAAATTGTCACAAGGGTGCGCGTATAGGAACTGTATATGAGACTTGAATGGGTATCAAACATATGTAAAAAGCATGAATAGGTGTTGATCTTAAACCATTGGCAAACGCATATAATATAACAAATCGAATGGACAGAAGAGTTTTATTAACCTTGTGGGACCCTCATCCAATCGCATCGGAGAAATTTGGCAGCGGAACATATAAACAAAAGATTGCAATTACGATGAAAGTGCGGACCCGATGGGTTTATAAACCATGATTGATATATGTTCGAGTTTCTGCATAGCAGTGAATCATCGGAATTGGAGCATCGAGGCATCATCGGAACATTTCAATGGAAGTCGCGATTGCGATTAACCGCAGTCGCGATTGCGATTAATCGCAATCGGAAATATTTGAAAGGTGATACATCGCATCGGCATTTCAACGTAAACAATGTTTCATCGCATCGACATTTGATCGCAATCGGAAGTAGTCGAGGAGTGATTGCGTCGCATCGGAAGATAATACAAGCTCGGCGAGTGGGCCCGTAAAGGCATTTTATGTATTAAAATGATCTCTCAACATTATATCGCCGGAAGTTACATAAGTTATATAACTTAGAAGTGCATATATTTAAAAACACCTTATTATTATTATGCCAAGAATTGATTCACATGATACAAAAAGGTGCAGTTACATACATACAAGAGTTACGTAGCAGCTATAAACAGAAAGGCATACAGAGGAGAAAAAGGGACAAACACAATCACAGAAAAGACAAATGCGCAGCGATCCAAAAGGCTGAATGAGTGAGCTGGAGTTCTCATTGTAATTAAATGTAATATTTTAATTGGTTTATATTGTTTGTGATGCATTGGAAAGTCTCCGGAAGAGAACAAATATCCCACTGTAATGTTAAAACCAGTACCTACAGTTAATTTTTTTTCTGAGTGAGCTGGAAAAGAAATGAGAAGGCAAAAGACTAAGACGTATGGCTATTCATTTCGAATTCCATGAGGAATACAGATAGTCATAAGAAAATCTTTATAAATAATATCATCTCGATATGCATACAGAGGTTAGAGAGAGTAAGAATAGAGAATGCAGAGTACAGAAGATTGAGGCAGAGAAGATAAGGAAGAGAGGAGCAGAAAGAGATGCTACAGAACAGAGTTGATATCTGAGGTAAATCAGCAAACATTTCTTTTGATAAATTGAGGAAGTTGGAGCGTCCCTATCAAGTTGTAGCTTGGTAGATGTCAGTTGTAGCTAACTGAGGTGGGAGCCTCCTATAGGTTGGTGCCTGCAGAAAATTGATGGGAGTTGGAGCTTCCTTGCAAGTTGTAGCTTGCAAAATTGAGGTAGGAGCCTCATGTAGGTTGGTGCCTGCGGAAAATCAGTGGTGAGAGGGAGTTGGAGCTTGTCTTTGCATCACAACAATAACAAGATGTGGTTTTCTCCCTTTATGGGTTTCCACTTATATATGTTGTCTCTATCTATGTTTCCTGCGTGCTGAGATGATTTACCAAATCTGCTTAATGTTTGCTGCTCTCATAATAAGTTTGATGTCACTTTAATTTAATACTTGCTGCAACATATTAAGACTGTTCATATACTAAGGTTGGTTATAAAAGTAAGTTGTAAATAAGTTGATGAAAAATTTAAAAAGCTCATGTATGTGTTAAACGGATTCACCCCCCCCTCTCACTTTAACCAAGAATTCAACAATTGGTATCAGAGTCTGGTTCCTTTTGTACCAGTTTAACCACTAAAAGGAGATCCTAGGCCTCCAAGATGGCTAGTCAAGAAGGAAGCTCAACCAATAAAACCCCTTTCTTCACTGGTACTAATTATGCCTTATGGAAAATCAGAATGAGAGCATACATAATGTCTCTAGGAATAGAGGTATGGGCTGCTGTAGAATTTGGATATGCCCCAAAGACAACTGACCCAGAAAGAGAAGCTAAACAAGAATTTGTAGCAAATGCAAAGGCCATGAATGCAATCTTAAGTGGACTTTGTGAGGCTGAATTTATCAAAATAATGCATAGTAAGACTGCCAAAGATATGTGGGACACTCTAGAGAATATCCATGAGGGAAATAAAAAGGTAAAGACTGCCAAAATTCAAGTATATAGAGCCCAGTTTGAAAATTTAAAAATGAATGATGATGAAGATGTTGGCAGCTTCTTCTTAAGAGTTGCAGAAATTGTTAACAATATGAAAGCTCTTGGAGAAACCATACCAGAAAGTATAATTGTGCAAAAGATTCTAAGATCTCTTCCATCCAGGTTTAATCCCAAGGTGTTTGCAATAGAAGAAACAGTTGATTGGGAGACCTTGACTATGAACCAGTTACTTGGAAATCTAACAGCCTATGAGATGAGACTCCCACAGAAGAAGCCAAGTACGAGGGAGGCAGCTTTTAAAACAGAAAAGAAGAAAGAAGAAAAGGAAGATACATGTTCTTCCTCTGATGAAGAAGAGGCTAAATTTGTCAAGAAACTGGATAGAGGCTTAGGTAAATACAAAGATAAACTTCCTTTCAAATGCTTTAACTGTGGAAGAGTTGGACACTATGCTGCTAAGTGTCCTCACAAGAAAGTAAAGAATCAGGCTCAAGAATCAGGGAAAAATACATCAAAGAACTGGCAGAAAGGAAATAAATTTAGTAGAAAATCCTTCTATGCTCAACAAGACAGCAATGCATCTGAAGACTCAGATGAACCCTCAAGTGAAGAAGGAACCTCTGAATTTTTATTGATGGCCATAGAAGAACTTGAAGGACTCTTGCTAGAAGATGAAGAAGAAGAAGGTGAAGTCGACCTTGAGGAGGAGATTAGAAGTGCTATGGAGGAGATTGATAGACTCAAACTGAAGTGCAAAAAACAAAAGGACATTCTCCTCAAGTATGTACGAGAAGAACAGAATTCAGAAGTCCTCATGCAGCTAAAGATAGAGCTTGAAGAAGCCAAGAAGATAGAAGACATGCTACTTAAGCAAATCAAGGAGAAAACTCAAGAACAAGAGAAGTTGGAAGAAGAAGTAGTATGTCTCAGGAAGAAATTAGAAAATGCTCAAAGGAAAGTGGCTATGAATTTTTCTCAAACAACAAGCTCTGGTAAGTTGAACGAAATTATGGGTGCTCAAAGATCTCCTATGATAAAAACTGGAATAGGCTATGAAAGAGAATCAAGTAAAAGTAAAGAAAAATAAAACAGAGAGATTATTTTTGTAAAAGCAAAGAAGGATGATGAAGCAGCTCAAATAATTCCTACAAATGAAGAAACATGTAAGGATGGAGACAGAACCTAGAAGAATCCTCTAATAACAAAGAATGAAAGAAATTCTCAGACTACAGAAAAAGATTCATATACCCCTGAGTATGTCAAATTTGGAAGCCATCAAAGGAGATTCTTTCCTCCTATGAAAAATATTACTTGTTATGTATGCCACAAACTAGGACATATTGCTGCATACTGCCATACAAGGAGGAGCAACTCAAACAAGCAAAAGATACAAACAGTGAAGAGACTTCCTAAAGAAAACAAATGGAGAAGACAACCTCACATCAGGTATGCAAATTGTTTCTATGGTTACTGTTTTTATTGTAAAGAATTTGGCCATAAAATCATTGAGTGCAGAAAATATGGACAAAGATTGATGCTCAACACCTCAAGGAGGTTTATGAATCAAGGAAATTTTTCTCATACTCACAATTCTGCAAAAATCATAATCAAATGTTGTGTATGCAATAAAATTGGACATATGCCTTCCAAATTTCCTCTCAGAAGATGTAGTTCATCATCTCACAAAAGATACCAAACAAAAGGATGCTTCCAGTGGAAAAAGAAGGTGAATAAATGTGACCTGGCTCTAACTGCTCAAGACCTGAAAAGCCAGTGGTTGCTCAAAACATATGACTGGAGATAGAAGCAAGTTTATAACTTTTGATGAAAAGAAATCTAGCAATGTTACTTTTGGCAATGATAAATCAGGAAAAATCAAAGGAAAAGACTCAGTCAACCTAGATAATGGCAGAGGAAAGGCCCAAGATGTACTATTTGTAGATGGGCTAAAAGAAAACTTGCTGAGTGTCAGTCAAATGCGTGATAAAGGCTGTGAAGTTCTTTTTAGAGCACAAGACTGTGAAGTCAGATCAAGCACCACAGGTAGGACTCTGCTCAAAGGAGTTCGAACAGAGAGTAATGTTTACATAGTGAAAGAGGAAGATGAAGCATGCCATCTTAGCAAACTTGAGGAGTCATGGTTATGGCATAAGAGGTTGGGACATCTCAGCTTCAATCATATCATTATGAAAATCTTGTCAATTGGGCAAACAAACCTGCACATCATTTAAGGCCAAAGATGAGTTATCAACAAGAAGACCACTCCAGCTTGTGCACATGGACTTGTGTGGACCTGAAAGAACTAAAACACCTAGTGGAGAATTCTACTTCATGCTGATAATAGATGATTTCTCCAGAATGACATGGGTTGCATTTCTTAAGAATAAATCGGAAGCTCTGGAGAAATTCAAAATATTTAAAGCTTTAGTAGAAAATCAAACAGGATGCAAGCTAAAATGCATCAAATCAGACAGAGGAGGTGAGTTCACAGATTATGACTTTGTAGACCTATGCAATAAACATGGGATAAAGCAACAATTTACTATTGTAGGGACACCTCAGCAGAATGGAGTAGTAGAGAGAAAAAACAGGTCTGTACAACAAATTGCCAGAGCCATGATGCAAGAGAGTAATATTCCTCAAACCTTTTGGGCAGAAGAAGTACACACAGCCGTGCATATCCTTAACAAAGCTCATTTAAGGCCAAGCAGTGACAAGACTCCCTATGAACTATGGCATGTCTCTGGTGTTGAGTCTCAAAAGTGTTTTCCATATTCATACATATTTCTATTATGTCATTACCATTTAGCTCTCATTCCATAACTATCTGACCAAAAAACCTACATCAAGTAACCATTTTCATAAATATATGGGTTAGGATCCTTGTCTTCCAAAGTTATTTATTTTATATGTTTAAGGTGAATTTATGATTAGAAACTAAAAAATTAACATAGTTTCATATATCTATATATGTGTTATGAGTTTTGTGACATGTGTAGGTCAAAAGGAAGCTTCTAAAATACCTTTATGTGGCCTCCCAAAGCCAAATTCGAATTTGAGTGGAGAAGATCATGGGATAATGAGGACATGTGTCTCATTTCCTTTTTGTATTCAAACTCTAAGAAGATATGTGTCTCATTTCTTATTTGTATTGAAACTCCAAAAAAACATGTGTCTTATCATTTCTTATTTTGATTGTAACTCTAGAGATAGAGGGAGAGATTCATGGACTCTCATTAATGAGACAACTTCTCATATTTTTGTATAAATAGGGGAAGCCTTTTCCTATCAAGGGTAGTGAAAAATAGGAGAAGAAGAGAAAGGATTAGAGAGTGTTTTGTAACAAAGCTTAAGATGGAATGGGATGTAGATTTGTGATTTTATCAATAAAAAAGTTCAGTTCATTGAGGTTGTTTTGATTACAACTTTAAGAAGCTGAAGAATTTCACCAAATTGGTAGCAGAGGGCCCTTGCTATTCGAGGAGGTTTTACATGTTTTCTAGATAAGTCATTTTCAATTATGTTTTGTCATATTTATTTACTTAGAATGCTTTCTGAAATCATAGCTTTTAGCATTATGTTTCATGTCATTTTCTTGGATAAATGATCCTCATGATATTACAGTTAGTATCTTTCTCAAGCTCTTCCAATACATCTCTATTAAATGAATGGGATTAAATTGTAATATTCTAAGTTATTAGCATTTCATTTTATGTTACTTAGTTAAAAGGAAGATCCTCATTATACTATAGTTATTCTCTTTCAAAAGCTCTTCCAATAAACCTCTAATTCATGAATGAGACTTAGTTGTAATATTGTGAGTTATTGATTGTTTTTCCTTATCACATTATGATTAATCTCTTTCGAAAGCTCTTCCAATAAACCTCTAACTCATGAATGAGATTTAGTTGTAATGTTATAAGTTGTTTCAGCATTTCATAGGAGATCCTTACTACATTACTAATATTTTTCCCAAGCTCTTCCCATAAACTTCTATCAAATGAATGAGATTTCACTATAATTTTTTAAGTTACTCTTTTTTTCATCATTTTATTTTATGTTTTAGGAGATCCTCATTGCAGTAGAATTAATATTTTTCACAATCTCTTCCAAAAAATATTTAACTAAATGAATCAGATTAAGTTGTAGTGTTTTGAGTGACTTTTCATTTCATGAATCTTCATTTAGAAGCTGTAATATCCATGGATTAGGACTCTTTGTTTTCATCATTTTCTAGTTAGGAACAAAATTGGCAAATAAACTCTGTTTTAATCCATTTATTAACATTTCCTTTTCTCCCTTTTGACATAGATCTAAATTCATCTTTTTAGCATAGAGTAGCATACTAAGCATCAAAAATAAAAACCCCAAAACATCAATAAAACACTAAAAACAACGAAGTAATAAAAATGGATACTTAGGCACATATAGTGCGTCACACTTCGTCAGTTTACTAGCCCTGATCGATAATTTATGTTAGCAATTTAGGACACTAAATTGATTAAACATTTTGGCGCCGTTGCTGGGGAAGTGTAACTAGGTAGTCTTATTTCTTACATCTAAAAAAAAAATAATAATAATAATAATTTCTCAAGTATGCTCTCCTCCTGCACTTTGTGTGATCTAGAGGATAGGAAAAAGAATTTTTATAATAATAATAATAATAAATTATGTTTTCATCATTTCATTTCATTTTACAATAAAATTTAAAAATGATGAAAATTTTTGATTTCAATACTTGTTTTGTTTAATGAAATATATATGTATATTTTTGAATTTTTGAAAATATAATATATAATTTTATTAACAAATCAATTAAAAAATAAAATAAAATAAAAATTAATCTAAAAAAAAAAAAAAAATGGCTCATGGAAATAAGACCCACGCATACGCATGAGGCCAGCCTTTGGCTTGGATTTACGCATATATGCAGTCCTTCAATCCACACAAAGACCCATGCACTGCAATTTAAAAAAAAAAAACCTTCTCTTTTCCATATTCGTTTTTCCTCAAACAACAGTTATTAGAAATCATTTTTAAAAATTTGCACACAATGAAGGTATATCACATGAAGAAACTATTGATGAGGAGAAGATTGAAAATTGTTGATGAGGAGAATATTGCAAATTACTGATGAAGAGAATATTACAAATTCAATTGTAGGGACAGACAATGGATATGTATCATATGAAGAAATTGTTGATGAAGAGAAGATTTCAGACTATTGATGAAGAGAAGATTGCAGATTCCATTGCAAGTAATTGGAATGAGGGAGATCGATCTGAACTTGTCTGTGAGATACAAGCCATTACACTTCAAAACCTGCAAATAAAAACAAATCAAACCACAAGTAATTCCAGAAAACGAAATGTGTAATTGTCTAAAACACCTGATTTTAAAACGAATTTTCTGAGCAAACCGAGGCGAATTAGAAAAAAATAAAACATGGGTTTTTTCAGGAACGAGGTGAATTAGGTAATATCATAAAAACTTTCTAAAATTCGTAGCCATTTGGGAGAAATTTATGGTTCTTCAGAGCACTAATTTGCAGTGTGCGTGAGAGAAAAATGTTTTTTTTATGAAAACAGTCGCGATTTTATAAAATTCAATTTTGAGAAATAATCAAAGAGCTCATTTCCTTATTTGAAGGAAAATGTGGCAGAATTCATCTGTGGTGGCACATGATGAGTGACAAATGGATTATTTGAGGCAAAGACATTATCGCATGTGCATCAAATGCAAGTTGTATAAATTGAGAAGGATTCTACCTTCATCTCCTTCATAGTTAGGAACTTGACTTTAGAAATTTTAAGTTTTTTATTTTTATCTTGCATGAAAGAGGTATTGGCATTACTTTGTTTCAAAAATATTCACAAGGACAATTATTTCATCCATGTTTTATTTCATTTAAAAAATAAAAAATATATATTTAAAAAATAAATAAATAAAATAAAATCTTTATTAATAATTTCTTTAAAAAAATAAAAAAAAATCTTCTTAATAATGGTTTGCAGGACAATTGGAAGATTATTTAGATGATTTCTAAACATTTGGCATTAATATTGTTGATGTGTATTTTTCTATAAAGTTTTAACTTGCAGAACACAGCGAATCTTTGTGATGCTAATTGTTTTACTCAGCACAGTGCATGAAGTCATCCGACAATAAGGAGTTGATTTATTTTTCATGGTTATTCTTTAAAAATGGATTGTTATCGATATCATGAATTAGACCGAATATAGAACTTTTTGATTTACCTTTATCTGTTTCATTTGACATTTAATTTTTGCGTAAGAATCAGAAATAAATTAGCTACTTCTTTTTTAACACACTTATGTTCTTTATGTCAAGTTTTTTTTTTTTGCAGATTTGGAATGATCGAATGATCATTGAAGGAAACTAATTGTGCGCACGATTGGTTTTCAAAAGACCGATTTCATGAGAAACATAAGAACAAGTCCATGTTCATATCCATCAAGACCATTACTTTTCCTCCCTTTTTGAATTGTAAATCCAACCAAGAAATTCAAAGCAAACCACCATTATTTTCCTAGCAAGAGTTAGTTGTTCATTTTCCTTCATTCACATACACTTTCCGTTACTTTTTGTCTACTCCACAAATAAAAACAAGAAGCTCACCTACATGCTTATTTCCCATTGTCATTTTCCATTTTTCATTGTCCATTTCCATTTTCATTTTCCTATCATTTTCATTTTGCAAATAAACCTTGCTTCAATGCAAATTATTGAATCCATAGTCCTTCAAAAATTATTCTTTCATGATCGCGTTAGATGATGGAGGATTCCTTAAGGTCTCCCTTCTAACAATTCTTGGCCTATCGACATCAGCACATTATCTAAGTCCAAGACTAGAGTCCTTAATAATTTTTGTAGAGCTTGTATGCATTAATGACAAGGCGTGTCGTTTCCAGGCAACGTTTTAGCCCGGACTCCGGCAAAGATTTTTAAAAAATCCGGCAAAGATTTCATCAGAATCATGTTTACAGTTGTTAGACTTAAGTATTTTGAGTGCCCTAAGGGATTTTGGTAGTGCTGAATCCATTTCCAACCTCGAAAATGGATTTCAAACATTGCAAGTACTTGATTTCTTGAATTTAAGTTGCCGGATTAGGTAAAAAACTACGAAATCCAGGGCTATTTGTTTGCACCGTTGCACAGGTAGACAACTCCAATGACAAGTTCTCTCGCTAACAATCATGGGAATACATCAATGTCCCTTGATCATCAGATCTTGCAAGTGGCTCGACATCAGCCCATTTATTCGCACTTTGCAAGATGTACTTAGGTACCTTGGCACTCATTGACATTAATGGTGAGTCTGTCTCGCATTGGTTAACGACATTCATCAATGATCGGTAATCCAATGACTTCTCTTCATGCTCGACATCAACACATTTATTTGCATGACTAGAATTGTACCATCGGATTTTGTAACAATTGAAGACTACATCATTTCAGCAGTTTGCAGCAGGAATCAATTTGTATCAGCAGCAATAAATATCTCAATCTTGCCATCAGCACAAAGAGAACAAAGAAGTAGATCAAATTCATTTGTTTACATAATTCCTGATCCAACAACATCAACAGCCACACTCTTCAGTATACACAACTCATCCACATTTAAGGTAAGTGAAAGTATGCGGTTTTCTAATTTTTAGTCATGTAATTCATTAGAATTCTAAAATTGTAACTTTGGAAAAATTCTTCACTCCCTTTTTCACATTGTCATATCTTTAGTTGGAGGGGAAGGGACATCATTTCATATCCACATGTCATACACTATCACACATTTTCATTTCATTTCATGTCCACCCACGTATATTTCCCAACCAACTATTGTTGCAACATGATCCAAAAGATTATATGCCTTGCAAATTATCAATTCATGTAATTGATTCTAAATGTTTTCATAAACTTTGATGCAACAAAGAAAATAAAACATTGTTACACAAGAACCATTGCTCAAAAAAAACCAATTGTCACACAAGAACCAACCATAAAAAAAAAATGTTGCAATCAAATGTATTATACTTTGCCAAAAGAAAATATTATAAAGCAAAGTTTGGAACGAATCAATATGATTCAAAACTCATAAAAAATCAACTCATGAACAAATGAATCATTGTAATAGTTACATGAGGACATGCAACAATTTCATCTGGAGGGTATGTTGAGTCTCAAAAGTGTTTTCCATATTCATACATATTTTCATTATGTCATTACCATTTAGCTCTCATTTCATAACTATCTGACATAAAACCCTACATCAATTAATCATTTTCATAAATATATGGGTTAGGATCCTTGTCTTCCAAAGTTATTTATATTATGTGTTTAAAGTGAATTTATGATTAGAAACTAGAAAATTAACATAGTTTTATATATCTATATATGTGTTATGAGTTTTGTGACATGTGTAGGTCAAAAGGAAGCTTCTAAAATACCTTTATGTGGCCTCCCAAAACCAAATTCGAATTTGAGTGGAGAAGATCATGGGATCATGAGGACATGTGTCTCCTTTCCTTTTTGTATTGAAACTCTAAGAAGATATGTGTCTCATTTCTTATTTGTATTGAAACTCTAAAAAGACATGTGTCTTATTATTTCCTATTTTGATTGTAACTCTAGAAATAGAGGGAGAGATTCATGTACTCTAATTAATGAGATAACTTTTCATATTTTTGTATAAATAGGGGAAGCTTTTTCCTATCAAGGGTAGTGAAAAATAGGAGAAGAAGAGAAAGGATTAGAGAGTGTTTTGTAAAAAATCTTAAGATGGAATGGGATGTAGATTCGTGAGTTTATCAATAAAGAAGTTCAATTCTTTGATGCTGTTTTTATTACAACTTTAAGGAGCTGAAGAATTTCACCAAATTGGTAGCGGAGGGCCCCTACTATTCGATGAGATTTTACATGTATTCTAGATAAGTCATTTTAAATTTTGTTTTTTCATACTTCCTTACTTAGACTTCTTTCTAAAATCATAGTTTTTAGCATTATGTTTCATGTCATTTGCTTAGATAATGGATCCTCATGATATTGCAGTTAATCTCTTTCTCAAGCTCTTCCAATACATCTCTATTAAATGAATGGGATTCAATTGTAATATTATGAGTTAATAGCATTTCATTTTCTGTTATTTAGTTAAAAAGAAGATCCTCATTATACTACAGTTAGTCTCTTGCAAAAGATCTTCCAATAAACCTCTAATTCACGAATGAGCTTAGTTGTAATATTGTGAGTTATTGATTATTTTTCCTTATCACATTATGATTAATCTCTTTTGAAAGCTCTTCCAATAAACCTCTAACTCATGAATGAAATTTAGTTGTAATGTTATAAGTTGTTTCAGCATTTCATAGGAGATCCTTACTACATTATAATAATCTTTTTCTCAAGCTCTTCCAATAAACTTCTATCAAATGAATGAGATTTCACTATAATGTTTTATGTTACTGTTTGTTTCATCATTTCCTTTTATGTTTTAGGAGATCCTCATTGCATTAGAATTAATCTTTTTCACAAGATCTTCCAAAAAATCTATAAATAAATGAATCACATTAAGTTGTAGTGTTTTGAGTGACTTTTCATTTCATGAATTTTCATTTAGAAGCTGTAATATCGATGGATTAGGACTCTCTGTTTTCATCATTTTCTAGTTAGGAACAGAATTTTCAAATAAACTCTGTTTTAATTCATTTATTAACATTTCATTTTATCCCTTTTTACATAGATCTAACTTCATATTTTTAGCATAGAGTAGCATACTAAGCATCAAACATAAAAACCCCAAAACATCAATAAAACACTAAAAACAACGAATTAAGAAAAATGGATACTTAGGCACATATAGTGCATCACACTTCATCAATTTACTAGCCCTAGTCGATAATTTATGTTAGCAATTTAGGACACTAAATTGACTAGCACTTGACTTCAATCAAGCACTTTAGAATCTTTGGAAGCAAGTGTTACATAAAGAATAATGATGAAAATCTTGGGAAATTTGATGCAAGAGCAGATGAAGGGATATTTCTAGGATATGCATCCAAAAGTAAAGGATACAGGTGCTGCAACAAGACTCTTCAAAAAATAGTAGAAAGCATTGACGTGAGATTTGATGAAGAACTTCCAAACAATACAAAAGATACATACTGCAGCAGTCCATCAGACAACCATGAAGAAGAAGACCAAGATGATGATGAAACAAGAAAGGAAACAGAAGATGCTGAACTAAGCTCTAAAGCCCCTTCTAGATACACTCAGAAGAATCATCCTGAAGATCAGATCATAGGAGACAAGAGAGTAGGGGTCCAGACAAGAAGGCAGTTAACTGAACAGACAGAAGAGGTATACATAGCCATGTTATCACAAATAGAGCCAAAGGAATTTGAAGAAGCCAGCAAGGAAAAGTCTTGGGTGAATGCTATGAATGAAGAATTGGACCAAATTAAGAAGAACAATACCTGGGAACTAGTTCCTAGACCCACTAAGAAAAATGTCATAGGCTCAAAATGGGTATTCAAAAATAAAATGAATGAGGAAGGATAGGTAGTCAGGAATATAGCCAGACTAGTTTGCAAAGGATATTCACAAATCAAAGGACTTGATTACGATGAAACATTTGCCCCTGTAGCCAGAATGGAAGCCATCAGAATGTTTCTGGCCTTCGCATGCTACCAAGACTTCAAGGCATATCAAATGGATGTGAAATCTGCATTTATGAATGGAGATCTAGAAGAAGATGTCTACATGGAACAACCATAAGGTTTCTCTTTAACAGACAAAGAAGACTATGTGTGCAGACTGAAGAAGGCTCTATATGTACTGAAACAGGCTCCTCGTGCTTGGTACTCAAGATTAGATAAGTATTTGCAAAAACAAGGCTTTAAGAGAGGTGGAGTAGACAACAATATATACATAAAAGCCCATGGAAATGAACTCTTGATTGTTTTAGTATATGTTGATGACATTATGTTTGGAAGCAACAAAGATGAACTAACAAAAGGATTTGCTGAAGAGATGAGATCAGAGTTTGAGATGTCCATGATTGGAGAACTCAGTTTCTACTTAGGACTTCAAATTCAACAAAAGAACACAGGTACATTCATCTCACAGGAAAAATACTTAAAAGAAATGTTGAAAAAGTTCAAAATGGAGGACTGCAAACCTGTGTCAACTCCCATGATCACGGGATGCAAGCTATGTGTTGATGATGGATCTACTGATATATATCAAAGACTCTACAGATCCATGATAGGAAGTCTGTTGTACCTGACAGCATCAAGACCAGACATCATGCTAGCAGTAGGACTTATGGATAGATATCAAGCAACACCTAAACAAAATCACCTTCTAGCAGTCAAAAGAATATTCAGATATCTACAAGGAACTGCACAATATGGACTTTGGTATCCAAAAGGCAAAAGCTTCACTTTGACAGCATACACAGATGCAGATTGGGCTAGCTGTGTGGATGACAGGAAAAGCACAAGTGGAGGTGCATTCTATCTAGGAGAAAGCCTGGTGGCATGGCTTAGCAAGAAACAAACATCTATTTCTCTATCTACAGCAGAAGCAGAATACATAGCAGCAGCAGCATGCTGTACACAAGTCATATGGATGAATCAAACCCTCCAAGACATGAATGTAAGCATTGATGAACCTATCTCTATCAAATGTGATAATACAAGTGCTATAAGCATATCAAAAAATATTGTGCTTCATTCAAAAACTAAACATATCCCAATCAAGTATCATTTTCTCCAAGAACAAGTAGCTCAAAATGTAGTAAAGCTGGAGTTTGTGCCAATAAAAGAACAGATAGCAGATATATTTACCAAACCACTTGTTAGAGGACCATTTGAGTATTTAAGAGATAGACTAGGGGTAGTATCTATAGATACTACTCTCTGATATGAAGAGAAAGCATAGTTTAAGGGGGAGAACTGAAACGAAAATATCATTCAAGGGGGAGATCAGTTAGCAAAGAAAGCACGAAAAAGGTCCTCAAGATCAGCGCAACATGGGAGAGAGTTTAAAGCACACTAAAAACAAGCAACCCCTTGCCATTGATGTCAAAGGGGGAGGAAGAGCTAGCAACAGAAGGAAGGGTCCTAAAAGGAAAACAAAGGAAGTGTATTGCCATCAATGCCAAAGGGGGAGACTGTTGGAAATGTTGTCATTGATGGCAAAGGACAGCATCAGAGACAAAGGAGAAGACAACAGAGAAGAATAGAGGGAGAGTATATTTACAGAGACAGGGAAGCAAAAAGAGAGGTTTTGAAAAAGGTGCACAATTAAGAGAAGAAGAAGTTCTGCCAAGACAAGAAGAAGTGTTTGTAGGTGGATTCATTTGTTTCTATGGGAGGAATTGTTCAGCATTACATAAGTATGATGAGACTATGTAATTGGGAGTATAAATGGCTCCTATGTGCAATTATCTGTGCATTAATGTTTTATTACAGATGTGAGTCTATCAGGGTTCTATATAGAATAGAAATTGCAGTGTTGCAGAGTTCGTGGTGTACATGTTGTATAGAAATCAATTGAACTGGTTCTGTATAGAAACTCAAGAGGCCGAATCTATTCATTTGGCATAACAGATCAAACCTCTGTCACTTGAAGAAAAAGGCGATTTTAGTAGTTCAGATTGAGCAGCAGGATGCAAGGGTTCGATTTACATAATTCGATACCCATTCTTGTGAGAAAGTCGCATACAGCATTCAGTGGTATAGTTTGATTACACGCTCCACTATGTAATGAACAGCGAAGGGAGATTGGAAATCTGAAGTCATTTGAGGGCCTTACTACAATAGAAACTGATTAGAAAAAGTCGGCTAGACAAGGCACAGAGGAAGTATGAATCGGATGCAAAGGAACTGTGAGAACAAAGGTGAATGAAACAACAATGGAGGTAGTATCTATGTCTGTCAAAGGGGAGCTTCAAAGAACGCGTGAAGGGAATGCATATAAGTCGAACAAAAATTTAACCATGCGTTGGTTAAATGTTGGGATTCAGTTAAATTCAGAATATTGAAGGCATAGCAAAACTATTAAGAATATTTGAAGCGGAGATGAAATAGAATCAAAAGCGGAACTATGAGCTAAGATATGAACAAAACCACGAGGTATGAACAGTGACAGTGAGTTTGGAACACCAGACGGTTTTCATCGCACCGCTTTTGTACGATAAGTTGTATTCCCAATTCGAACGCGATCAATGCCATAGGTAGACACGTGGCCTTAAGTGGTTTGGAGATACCACTCTCATTGCGAGTTAAAATCCCATGCATCTAAGTCACACAAGATTCAATTGAGGACATCGGATCATCTGAAGCAGCGCGACGTGTGGCGGACCGTTGGATCCATTCAACAGTTAATGCAACATATGTGTGTGGGTTCCGAATGCGTGTTGAATCAATAGTCTAGTTATTCCAATGGTCGAAGTTCTAAGTTCGTGTATGCAGTGTTATAAAGAGGGTTTTTCCCAAGGGTAAATATATATAAATATATGTGTGTGTGTGTGTGTGTCCATAGCTGAAGGCCGAAAATCTATTGTCAGGTTGATATATGTCAATACACTTGATGTATTAAACCTGTGGAGTGTAGATAAGCTGTTGAATGTGGGCCCAAATACACCATACGGTTATCGTTGAGTTTAAGCCTAGGCCGAGGCTTTGTTGTAATGTTCTTGATAGAGGATGCAAATATATTAATATATCATAATTGATATGAATTGTCACAAGGGTGCGTGTACAGGAACTGTATATGAAACTTAAATGAGTATCAAACATATGTGAAAAGTGTGAATTGCTGTTGATCTTAAACCATTGGCAAACGCATATAATATAACAAATCGAATGGACAAAAGAATTTTATTAACCTTGTGGGACCCTCATCCAATCGCATCGGATAAATTTGGCAGCGGAACATATAAACAAAAGATTGCAATTGCGATGAAAGTGCGGACCCGATGGGTTTATAAACCATGATTGATATATGTTCGAGTTTCTGCATAGCAGTGAATCATCGGAATCGGAACATTGGAACATTTCAATGGAAGTCGCGATTGTGATTAATTGCAATCAGAAATATTTGAAAGGTGATACATCGCATCGGCATCTCAACATAAACAGTGTTTCATCGCATCGGCATTTGATCGCAATCGGAAGTAGTCGAGTAGTGATCACATCGCATCGGAGGATAATACAAGCTCGGCGAGTGGGCCCGTAAAGGCATTTTATGTATTAAAATGATCTCTCAGCATTATATCGCCGGAAGTTACATAAGTTATATAACTCGACAGTGCATATATTTAAAAACACCTTATTATTATTATGCCAAGAATTTATTTTCATGATATAAAAAGTGCAGTTACATACGTACATGAGTTACGCAACAACTATAAACAGAAAGGAATACATAGGAGAAAAAGGGACAAACACAGTCACAGAAAAGACAAATGCACAACGATCCAAAAGGCTGAATGAGTGAGCTAGAGTTCTCATTGTAATTAAATGTAATATTTTAATTGGTTTATATTGTTTGTGATGCATTAGCAAGTCTCCGGAAGAGAACAAATATCCCACTGTAATGTTAAAACCAGTACCTACAGTTATTTTTTTTTTGAGTGAGCTGGAAAAGAAATGAGAAGGCAGAAGACTAAGACGTATGGCTATTCATTTCGAATTCCCTGAGGAATACAGACAGTGATAAGAAAATCTCTATAAATAATATCATCTTGATATGCATACAGAGGTTAGAGAGAGTAAGAATAGAGAATGCAGAATACAGAAGATTGAGGCAGAGAAGATAAGGAAGAGAGGAGTAGAAATAGATGCTACAGAACAGAGCTGATATCTGAGGTAAATCAGCAAACATTTCTTTTGATAAATTGAGGAAGTTGGAGCTTCCCTATCAAGTTGTAGCTTGGTAGGTGTCAGTCGTAGCTGATTGAGGTCGGAGCCTCCTGTAGGTTGGTGCTTGCAGAAAATTAATGGGAGTTGGAGCTTCCTTGCAAGTTGTAGCTTGCAGAATTGAGGTAGAAGCCTCCTGTAGGTTGGTGCCTGCGGAAACTCAGTGGTGAGAGGGAGTTGGAGCTTGCCTTTGCAGCACAACAATAATAAGATGTGGTTTTCTCCCTTTATGGGTTTCCACTTATATATGTTGTCTCTATCTGTGTTGTCTGCGTGCTAAGATGATTTACCAAATATGCTTAATGTTTGCTGCTCTCATAATAAGTTTGATGTCACATTAATTTAATACTTGCTGCAACATATTAAGACTGTTCATATACTAAGGTTGGTTATAAAAGTAAGTTGTAAATAAGTTGATGAAAAATTTAAAAAGCTCATGTATGTGTTAAACTGATTCACCCCCCCTCTCAGTTTAACTAAGAATTCAACACTATCTATATGTGGACTTGAAAGAAATAGGAATGCCAAGATAAGTGAAGTATTTCCAATCTTTTGCCACCGGGAAGCTGAGGATCCTTGATATTTCTTGCAAAGTGGAATCATTGCAATTCCATCCATAAATATGAATTTTGTGCTTGTTTACTACCCCACCAGATAAGTGCAAAGATGGGTCCAAAATCATCTTAAACTGGGTGACTATTGTGCTGGAGGCTCCTCCCATCAAGAGAGTGTCATCTGTAAACTGCGAATAGTTTACTTCTTTGAAATTTTGGGCAATGCTTGTAGAAATTTGAATAATGTGTTGAATTATTCAGCGAGATTATCCTGGTCACATACTATTTGAGCTTCATACATAACACATAATCTCTTCTACGCATTAATCATCACATGCGGAAATAAAAAACAACGAGCGGTATTGAAAACATTCACATGCGCACATAGAAATTCAACAAATATAACACAGTATGTATACCGGGGAAATCTTACAGCTGAAAACCCCCTACTGTCTGCATATTATAATGAAGAAGAATCATGTAACAATCATAGTACAATACTCCTCACAAGTACTCAGTATTGTTTCCAAAAGTTACACACAAACTAGCTCAGTTTTGAACAAGTCACGGGTTCAAAACTCCTCCACTGTTTGCCTGCCTCTACTGCGCAATCCAAGATGAGAGAATGGATTGAATGAATTCGAATTCCCTTGGCTTTAACTGCGCAATCCTCATTGGCAATCTCCTCCAATGATTGTGCAAATCTCATGCACACTATAGTCACAACTGATAGTAGACTCCACCCTTTCACCCACCTCTAACACTGGTCTCCACTGAACTGTCCATGCACTGCTGTTAACTGATGTGTTCTTTGGTTGAATAATGAGTTAATAATTAGTGAATTAATTAATAATTAATTCACACCACTCATCACTAGTGTATTTATCAGTTAGACTAAATACAACTAGTTCAACTAAGTTAAACTGAACACAACTCCATCAACTGTCTCATCAACTCCACCAAACTTTGCCACATGAGTTCTAACTGAAGTCAACCATGCAATAGCTCAACTAACCCTTAGGAAATTCGAATTTCCTTCTGCCAGCTGCATGTGCCACATCTGTAGCTCGAACTGAAGTGCTCCAAGAGGATAAGATAATGTTTATAGTCCAAATATTATTAAGGGCTAATAATATTTGGCTGATCTATTTTTAGACAGGCAGTCTGAAAATAGACTTCGACCTGTATGTCTAAAAATAGTTGTCCATCTATTTTTACCAACTTGACCAATCATCCAAGAATAGCATCCCACAACTCCTAGACCATGCTCCATATGTCTAAAAATAGACTCTTCGACAAAAATCACATGTGTGGTCCCCACCTAGTTTAGGTGATCACTTTCCAACTAGGATCAGGAAAGTGTTTCAGGAGGCCTCCTTCACTGTTTCTTGTTGCCATTTTCAACAATGCTCAAGCCACAAAGCTTATTTTCACTTCTAGCCACTCCCATATTTCTGCCAAAGCTTTCAAACATAATGATGTACAACAATGGGGAGATAAGACACCCTAGCCTCAGTCCTCTTGAGGTTGAGAAAAAGTGGGCAAGCCTACCATTTATTAGAGGTGCTATCCATGGGGTTGCAATGCAGGCTTTGATCCATTGGATGGATTCCTGGCTGAAACACAAATTTTCTAGGGTAAGGAAGAGGAAGGAGTGATTTACCCTGTAAAACGCATTGGCCATGTCTAGCTTAATGAACATTCCTTTTTCTCCTGCTTCCTTACTGGAATGGATCACTTCTTGGACCAATATAATATTATTCAATATGTTTCTTTGTTGCATGAAGGAAGTGTTTTTTTCTATCAATTAGCTATGATTTTTCTCAAAATTTTATAATATGCATTACACAAGGAAATAGGATGAAAGCGAGAAAATTTGGATGGATTCGCCTCCTTTAGAATGAGAGCAAGGAAAGAGGAGTTAGTGTTACCTCCCAACTTATTTTCGATTCGAAAGCTATTCAACATCCAAAGTAGATCCCTTTTGATCATAGACCAGAACGATCAATAGAAGCTAATTTAAAATCCATCAGGGCCTGGGTCTTGTCCGGATTAAGAGACCGTATGGCTTTTTGGACTTCTTCCTCTTCAATTCTTTTGATGAGCTCCTTGTTCGTTGAAGGCAAGATAACTTTGGTAAGGGAGTTGAGAAACTTTAAAGCATTTTCCATGGAGATCTGCTATGCATGATACAGGGATTGAAAATGGCGAAATTCCTCCTGTTTTATTCCTTCAAAGGAAGAGATCTATTGCTTGGCATCCAGGGTGATTTATTTCACTCAATTTTTACACTCTCTTGCTTTTAAACTTCTTGATTTTAATTGCCATGTTTCTTCCTCCTTCCTGGTTATGATATAAATACACCAAGTCATGTCCTTTTCCTTTTGCAAGTGCAAATCCTCTATAGGGGTTGATTCAAGCAGCCGATGGTGATCTTCGAGCTGCCTAAAAATATCAATTCACTTCTGATTTTGAGGACCGTAAGATGTTTTTAGCCAAGCAAGAAGGGCTACTTTGACTTTTCGAAGTTTAGATTCCCATACAAAGGAGGGCGAGCCTATTACTGGGAAGAGCCAAGCTTGGGTAATCAAATCAATGAACTCATCCTCCTGGAGCTAGATTGGATTATACCTAAAAGGAAGGGGACCAAAATTCTCCATTTTATCAAGATGGAGTGTGATAGGATGATGGCCATATTCACCATGAGCTTTAATGGCAGAGATGCAATCGAGCCCTTTTAGAAGCCAAATTGTAATATTCCTAATTAGCAACAGCTAATTGGAATATTCGATTTTGTTTAGTTTTGTCGTCTATAGTTTGTAAATAAATAAAAAGTGAGTGGAGAAGGTCTAACTCACTTAAGTGAAATAAAACACCCTCCTAGTAGCACAACGTTGTGACTTAAGGGGGAGCCAAGGGGGCCAAGCACCACGTAGAGAGGGGACCTACGTTAGCTCTAGAAGCTTCTGCGCAGGAGAGGTTGGACACGTGGCAAGAGATGGAGGCTACGTTGAGGAGATGGCCTTGGGATTGGAGGAAGGCCAACGTTATAAAAGAGGGAGGAGCCTTCTCATTTGATTCATTCTGTTGTGGATGATATTAAGCTAGACGTTTTGTCTTCTTGAGCACGTTGGCTGTTTAGCCTGTCTGCAGCACTGTTTAGTGCATTGAGTGTCTCCGGTCGAAGATCTCACCCTTAGCCCTGGGGGACTTTGAGTGCCTGCTCGGGCAAGGTTATTTCTTCAGTATTTTGTGAGAGGTTTTGTTGTTTGGGTTTGCTGCGGAGCTGGGCTTTCATAGAGACTACGCAGTCACTGGGAGAGAGGACGCAGTCCATTTTGGAGGTGCTCCGGATTGGGATTTCTGCAGGAGATTGAGCCGAGATTTTGAGCAGAGGATCAGCCTTTGCCTGTGGGAGGATTTTGGTGGAGTTTGAGGTGGTTTTTCAATCATTCTCATTTAGCCTCTATGCAGAGCCTTGGAGGCCAGCGTAATTCCCCAAGGGGGGTGTTTTCTGGAGGTTTTCGAGGGTCAACCATTTTCGATATGGTTTTTGGGTTTTGTCGGGATTGGTGAGTAGAGGAAGATTGCAGATTTTCAGCTCATTCCGGCAAGGGAATCAACCCCTAGTCTTCAGTTCATTCCAGCAGTAGCAGCTACACGACAATTTTCCAGTAGCTGGGACGCAGTTCAGAGGGTAGCCATTTCCTGTATATTCTGAGAGTATTTCTTCACTTGCGTTGAGCAAGATTAGGTTCAATCACTTTGATCACCTATTGTACTTCATTATATTTCTCAGATTAATAAAATGGCTTAGAATTTCCTCTCTATGTTTCTGGATGAGTTGTCGTATTTTCTTTCTCTGCTATTATATGTCTGCTGCACTGTTATTTAATATATTCTTGAGCATTCTAGTTCTATACCACTTGGTGTGTTTATATTTCACTCCTAGACAGAGTCTAGAAAGGGCCAGGTAGCCTCCGGATCTCGTCCTCTTTTCAGAGGCAAAATATCCGGTAAATGCCCTCCCATTCCATCTCTGGTTGGAGTTTGTTGTGTTTTAGAGATATTCCCGAAACGGGATACTACACAAATACTATGAATTATAAACCTATCTAGTCACACTACAATATAATTACTCCCTATTCGACGATTCGACTAGGTGTATCTTCCATCCTTTAGGATTATATCCACCAAATCCCAATCCACTATTACATACTCCATTCATTCTTTGAAAGGGCCCCTAATAATGTTGCTCCCTCTCTTTTCTTTCGCTCTTAAAACTATGTTGAAATTGCCTCCAATGATGCAGTTTGTGGGAGGACCTTGATTTTTTATTTCAATGAGCGAGTCCCAAAAATACGCCTTTGCCCCATATTGAACTGGGACGTAGATGTTGACTATAGGGATACACTCCCCTGTATCCTTAGGTCCCAATACCATCGGAATTCAATGTTGAGTCTTTTGACTTCCTGCCATCATGAAATGTTTTGCTGACCAAAGGGTACACAAACCTCTTGACGCCCCCCTTGATTTATGGGCCAATCCAGTGTTTCTCGACCAAAAAGCTTATATTGCTTTTAAAATATTAGATTCTTCCAACTTAGTTTCTTGAAGGAAGAGTATCCATGGTGCTTCCTGCTTTATAAGATCTTTTACAACTAGGGTTTTATGAGGGCTCCCCAAACCCCTTGCATTCCAAGATAGGACTTTCATTTAAAGATGAGGTTTTGAATATTACCCCCTCCTTCATTCCCTTTGTGTCCTTTGTTCTCTTTCCCCTTGAAAGCCTTAGGTACGACTACTTGACTCCTAAGATTTTTGTTATGTACAACTTATTTTCTTTGACCATATTTTTCAAGGGCTGACCAATTTTATTTTTGATGCTCTCTGGTTTGTGGCTAGCACTTTCATTAGCCCACATTAGGTTTTGAACCATGTGTCAAGTGACAACCCCCGCAATCTCTTCTGCGAGGCCAACACTTTGAGTAATTACTGGAGGGTTTTGTTGGTGGGAAACATATTTGTTTTCTTTCATTATTTCTAGTCTCAGGGATCCAAGGCCTCAGACGATATGGTATCATTTACTTCTCCTTATTGCACATCTTTGAATTTTTCTTCATTGTCTGGAGCTGCATTGTTTGCTATCTCATTGGATATGTTCTCCCTTTCTTCATCATGATTTCTTAGGGCATTGAAGGGATTGCTCAACGTTGTAGCTTTATTATTCTCGCGTGAAACTTAGTGTTTTTGTGTCTTGACTTTCCCTTTGGAGCTCTTCCTCTGAGTCTATTATTGCTCTTCGGGTGCTGCCATTTGTTCCTGTCGTGAGGGCTTGGAGGATATGGGAAAATATTGGGGAAAAAGTGCCCATATTCATGACTAATTATTCACTTGAACGATATATGTCTGTAGTCTGAGATCTCGCAGTGTTTCCACTCTCCTAGGGTTAGATTTGCTTTTGCGAGGAACCCTTTTTCCAGATCCACCTCCACGCATATCTTAACACATGCAAATTATGCTCCCTTTGGTTCAAATTTATCAATATATTTTCCCTTTCCATTCCCAATAGCTCTAAGGCAATCGTCACTCCAAAAAGACAAAGTGAGGCGCAAGAGTTTCACCCAAACCAGTATTTTTGTTGCAATGTCTTCATCAAAGTTAAAATCCAATGTCCACTTGTTCAAGTACATGCCGCAGGATACCGAAAAAAGAAGGCCCATTGTGAAAATGACATCTTTGTCCTCTCTGAATTCAAATAAGAAGGCGAAGGATCCATTTCCAACTTCATAAATCACTATGTTACCTTTCATCATTTTCCACCACTGCTTGTCGATCCAAGATTCCACGGTCTTTAGTGACAAAGAGGGACGTGATCGCTTCAACAAAGAGGATACTGAGGCGTGAAAAGTCGTTTCATTTGAATGTGAAGGGGAAGAGCCGGGGGATTAGGAGGAGGGAGGAGGGGGAGGAGCCGCCCCCCAGGAAGCCATGAGGTAGGGTTTCTACGATCAGATGAGAGCCACAGAGCCTTAGAGCACTACACCATATTATAAGTACACAAAACCCTTGTATATTTTTTTAAAATATTAAATTTATTTTTTTGTACCTAAAAAAGAAAAAGAAAATAAAAGTATAATAATGTTTTTTACAAGTTAACCTCTTAAATGATAGAACTCCTTAATGGTAAGTCCTTATACTAGACTTAATGAGATTCCAACAACATAGATCCATTTCAACTTGGATGAGGGGTGATAGATTGAATGGTTGGGAGGCAGGTCTTGCACTTTCCCCACCTGGGTTCAAATCCCCGATGAGTTATTTAGGCCATTACGACAAGGCTAAAGGGTAGACACCCCAAAAGTGAGAACTTCCTCGAGGATGTACCTTTAAATGTCTTGGCTTTGTTAAGCTGTATGTTAATGATATATTTGGCTTGTAGTATGTTGGATATACTCTTGAGCTATAATAGCCATATATTGGTTTGATTTTAGGGCTAACCCTCGATTCCCATGTTAAACAAAAAAAAATATATACAAAAATACAAAAATCATTTCAACCTAGTTATATTAAGATCCAAGGAAGATAAAAAATAAATTATATGTAAACTTACTTGTAATATACATACTTTAGTTTATCTACTAAAGAAATAACTTGGAGACCTCATCCATGACCTCTTACTTTAATTTACATCATTAATTTTTATTTTTATTTTATTATTATTATTATTATTTTTTGTTTATATTTAAATTTTAAATGCAAATGCTTTTAAATTTAAATTTATTAATAGTTATTTTTTCATGAATTTATATGAGGAATATAATGTTACTCAACAACAAGGCTTAAAGCTATTACAACAAGTTCAACATGCCATTTGTGGAAATTGAATATATATATATATATATATATATATATATATATATATATATATATATATTACATTTATTTTCCAAGGAAACAAATTGACCTCCCACTCGCACCCCTTCGTCTCTTCTGCCCTCTCTTTTTTTTTTTTCTTAATCTTAACACCTCATAAGGATAGTTTTTTTTTTTGCTCAAATTGAATATATATATATATATATATATATATATATATATATATATATATATATATTACATTTATTTTCCAAGGAAACAAATTGACCTCCCACTCACACCCCTTCGTCTCTTCTGCCCTCTCTTTTTTTTTTTTTCTTAATCTTAACACCTCATAAGGATAGTTTTTTTTTTTGATCCATTGAAGTCGGATCTGAGCTCTACATCCTGTGCCACGCTGCTGCGGTCTGTGGCTGCGCCTGCCCTTGCAGCTGCTAGCCCGAGATGCCCAGTTTCCCCGAGCCATTGTAGGCTTTTTGTGAGACTCTACAGCATTCTGCACCTTGTTGTGGCGCCCTGCTTCTGGCAGATATGCTCAACATTCTCGTTGCTCCAGAGTTCCTGCATCTGCGCCTTTGTGCCTGCGGGCCTCTTCTGCTTTGATATGGGCTAGGGCCCTGTCAGACATGGAGGATCTAGACTCTCTCTAGCCTTCTCCACCTCCTCTTCCGCCCTCTACAGCCGAAGCCTTCAGATCCCTTCTTGCCTTGCTCCCGAAGAAGAAGACTTCTGAAGCAACTAAGTTTGTCAAAAAACTTGATGATATCCCCGAGATCTCGCTACTTGCTGAGGGACTGATTCGAGTGGCCCTCTCTCTTACTGACCATGCCCTCGTTGGCCAGTTCACGGGTCTTTGGCCCTTGCCCAAATCAACTGAGATTTGGGTTGCTAAGAACTGGGTTCCGTTGATTAAAAACAGTGTTACCTCCTACTTTCTGGGTAGGGGCTATTTCCTATTTGAATTCAATACTAAAGAGGATAAAGAGATGATCTTCAAGAACGACCCTTATTTCATGGGCCCTCAAGGGTTGTATCTCAATAAGTGGACGCCAGACTTCGACCCTACAGTGGATATCCTGATGGCGGTCCCAGTCTGGGTCAGGCTTCCGAATCTGCCCATGCACTGCTGGAACTGGGACTCGCTAAAGCATATTGGAAATACCCTGGGAAATTTTATAGACCGAGAAAATAACAAAGATCAATATGACTGCGCACGCATCTGTGTCGAAGTAGACCTAGAGGTGGGACTCCCAGAGGCAATTAAAATCAAGGTCGGAAGTTGGTCTCATATAAAAAAGCTCGACTATGAGCAGCTCACCTTCAAAAGCCGGAAATGTCATGTCTATGGACACTTCGCTAGAGGTTGCCCGAGTAATGGTGAGGCGTCGAAAGGAAAACAGGAGGGCTAGAACCAAGTTAAGAGATCACGGACCAATAAAAAAATCTACTAGAGCCCAGACAAGCAAAGGACCTCAGCACACTAATGATCAGCAAGTCCACATTCCTAAAGGGCAAGGTAACAAATTCGAACTCCTTAGTTCAGATTCAGTAGAGGTGCAGGAAACTGAAATGCAAATGAATGACTCTTTGGATAAAGGGAATCCCTCAGATCTAAAGCAGGGTGAAAGCATCCCAGACGGATCTAAAGGGAAAAATGCAGAAACTGAAGATGAGGAGCAGGTCTCAGAGGAATATGAGGAGGAAGGAGAAATAGGGGAATCATAAGTCTCGATTAGAAGATCAACAAGAGGCCTAATACTTGATCGGGAAAAAGAGAGCAAGAAACATATAAAGAAAAACTGCAAGGCGCCCAACCAGCTCTCGAGAAACGATTGGCACAAACGCCCAAGAGCATAAGAAACTAGACTCAGGGCTCCAAGGGAGCCCATCACACCCAAAAAAGCAAATGATGAAAGTCGTCTCCTGGAATTGCAAAGGTTTGGGAAGTAGACCGAAAGAAGAAGCTATGAGAAGCATAATTTGAATAGAAACCCTAGACTTTCTTCTAATCCAAGAGACAAAGATGGAGGATAAATTTTTCCTCCAAACAAGTAAGATTTTTTGGAATAAAGGCGGAGGGTAGGCCGTCTCTTCTCGAGGAGCCTCAGGCAGTCTGGGCACGCCATGGAACACAAACAAATACCTGTTGATCACAGTAATCCCAAATAATTATTGCCTGTACCTGAAATTTCAGCACATAGAATCCAAGGAAGTAATCAGTCTCATCAATGTTTATGTACCGGTTCACGCAGGAGAGAAGAAGTCCTGTTGGGACTCCATAAAAAATTTGGCTGACACTGAGAACCTTGAAAACACCATTATTGTTGGAGACCTTAATCTCACCTTGCTTTTGTCTGATAAGCGTGGAGGCAACATTGTGAGAGATCTGGCAAGGGAATGGGTGGAGGATCTCATGCAAGATTGGGATCTTATCGATATCAAGCCCATAAATGGTAAGTTCACTTGGTCTAATAAAAGAATTGGCCCTGGTCACATTGCTGCTAGATTAGACAGATTTTTGGTTCAAAGTTCCTTTCTGCTTCTTAGCTTAGAATCTAGAATGTGTATCATCTCTTGCAATGCCTCAGACCATAGGCCTATCATGTTAGAATTATTGCCTCAAAAGGATCTGGGCCCTATCCCTTTTAGATTTAGCCCTCGATGGATCCATCTTCCGAGCTTTATGGAAAGAGTTAAGGAAGTCTGGGATCGCCCTGTAAATGGCTCGCCCTTCTTTGTTTGGGAAGAAAAGCTCAGAAGACTGAAATCTGAGTTAAAATGTTGGGTCAAAACTCTACCCAACCCGACTATTGAAAGGAAATCCGCTCAAGCCAACCTTGAAACCCACCATCTTCAAATGGAGGACGCAGCCATTACTTCAGAAGACATTGACAAGGAAGCTTAACTCCAAAAAAAAAAATCACAGGGCCTGCATGGAGGAGGAGGAATTTTGGAGGCAAAAATCTCGTAGTCTTTGGCTTAAGGTTGGGGATAGAAATACTTCATTCTTCCACAAGCAATCTAACGCAAGGAGAAACTTCAATACCATCTCTGAAATCAAATATGAGAGCGCTTTCCATAAGGACTTCATGAGCATTAAAAGGGTTGCCTACAATCACTTCAAAAATATGTATGGCGAGGAAGAAGCTGGGAACCATTCTGAAATCTTCTTAGATGAGGTGCCCACTAAGATAACCTTCAATATGAATAAATCTCTGGAGACAAATGTTTCTAGAGAAGAAATTAAGGCTGCCCTCTTCGAGATGGACCCTGACAAAACCCCTGGACCTGATGGCTTTACTGCTAGATTCCTTCAAGCTTGCTGGAAAATAGTCGAAAAAGACCTGTGCAAAATGGTTCTGAAATCTCAATCTTGCCAGAAAATAGGGGGCAGCACAAACTATGCTTTCCTCGCTCTCATCCCGAAGGAAAAGGGAGCCAATGCCTTTCATAGATTTAGACCTATTTCATTATGTAATATTGGATACAAAATCATAACCAAGGTAATTGCAAATAGGTTGAAAAGCATTCTCCCCAAAATCATTCTGGAAAACCAAGGCAGATTTGTGCATGGAAGACAGATTGTAGACAATTTCATTCTTGTGCAGGAGGTGATCCACTCTAGTATTCACTGTAAAGAAAAAGGAATGGTTGTTAAGCTCGATCTCGCTAATGCTTTCGATTGATTAAGACACAGTTTCCTTTTTGGGGTCTTACGCAAGTTTGGATTTGGGGCGAACTTCATCAATTGGATCAGTGCATGCATCTCTGAGCCTTGGATAGCCCCCTTGGTGAATGGGCGTGCTGCGAGCTTCTTCAAAGCCTCTCGTGGACTCCGTCAGGGATGTCCTCTCTCCCCCCATCTCTTTGTCATTCAAGCTTCTATGTTAAGTTTTTATTTGAACAAGAAATTGATAAATCACGAAATTCTTGGCCTTAGTATAGCAAGAGGAGTAAAAAATATCAATCATGCACTGTTTGCTGATGATTCTTTATTGATGGGCGCAACTTTGTTGCATTCTACCTCTAAATTTAAAGAAGTCCTTAATGATTTTTGTGATGCTACTGGTAGTAAGCTCAACAAAGGGAAGTGCCATATATATAGCTGGAATATTTCTCCCAGCTTGCTTAACGCTATCTCCAGGTGCCTCGATTTTGCTGGCTCTGCTACCTGGTCATCCTCCAAATACCTGGGTCTTCCAATTTTTTTCAAATCCGCCTTCAGTAGAGATTGGTCTCCTCTCATTGATACATTCAAGATTAGAATTCAGGCTTGGGGCCTTTCCTGGCTTAATATTGTAGGCAAGACAATGTTGGTTAAATCAGTGCTCAACAGCCTGCCCATCTTCAAATTTTATGTCTTATTAGCTCCCTTTGGCATTCTCAAGAAGCTAGAAGAGCTCATTCGACATTTTTTTTCTGGAAAGGTGGTAAAAACAATGAAAAACGAATTCCCCTGGTAAGTTGGGACAAGATCTCTAAACCCCTCTTGGAAGGTGGGTTAAATCTGAAGTCACTCCGAGCTCAAAATATCGCAATGGGTGTAAAAATTGTTTGGCGAATTATTGATTCCAAACCTGGCTGGGCACAGAAGGCTCTGTGGCGGAAATACTTCACATGCTTAAGAATTTGCTACTTAAACAGCCCTCGCCCTTCTGCTGGCATGCATCTAGCCAAGCTTTATCTAAATTCCATTCTCGTGATTCAAGCTCATGCATTTTGGGTTCCTGGAAATGGAAAACTCATCGACCTCTGGCAAGACAGAATTATGCAAAGGTCTCCTCTTGCAGATGCCCCTTCGCTGCGTCCCTTGTGTTTCTAGATGGTTAACGCTGGCTACACCTCTCTTTGGGATATCTCTCTCTCGTCTTATCGTAGTTGGATTGGCTAGAAGGACATTCAAGTCCCTTCAAATCTAAAATCGGAGCTTGATGAACTGTTGGTTCTTCTCCATGGTTTAGCACCGATGCACAAAAATCAATCGGATAAGCGTGGCTGGGGTCGCTCCGGATCTTACTCTGTCGCCATGGGATACTCTAAGCTCTTGGAAATTCCCCATGTCCCCACAAATCCAGCTACCTGGAAAGGCCTTTGGCATCTCAAATCCATCCCCAAGGTCGATTATTTCTGTTGGCTCATGTGCCATAATGGAAAATTGACAGATGATAGACTTAAAAAACAAGGCTTTCAAGGTCCCTCTAGATGCCAGATGTGTTGGGCAGATGAAGAAAGAATTAGCCACATCATGCTGCATTGTAAATTTTCTGCTGAGGTTTGGCATGAGATCCTGGCCCCTTGGGGTGTCAATTTCACTTTTCCGAACTCCATCCCTAATCTCTTTTCCAGTTGGCTCTTCAATTATCCTGGAGGTCTTCCTAAGAACAATAGTTTCAAAGCCATATGGCTCTCGCTTCCAAAAAATTTCTGTTGGCAAATCTGGCTTGAAAGAAACAACAGAACCTTCAAAGACAAAGAGCAGAAAGCGAAAATTGTCATAGTTAAAATCAAAGCCCAACTAAAGCAAAGTTTGGATGGATACCTCGAAGCAACAAATCTCAGCCAGAAAGACAAGGATTGGAGCAGCATGATGGGCTTTACCATCTCAACAGAAATAAGGCAAAACAAGACAACATAAAACTAGCAGGTAAGGCTCAGTGAGAAAGATTTCTCCGAGTGGCTCATCAAGCAAACCTCTTTCTCCTTGTTCTTTGATGGAGTTGCAAAAGGAAACTCTGGGAAAGCCTTTGTAGGGGGCGTGATTAAGAATATGGAAGGCATAATTGTTCACAGTTACGCCTAGGGTTTGGGTCATTCCTCAAGCATTCAAGCTGAAGCGCTTGCTCTGCTCCAAGGTCTCATGCAGTAAAAAATCTAGGCATTAAAAAAGTCATGGTAGTAGGCGACTCTCAATCCATCATCAAATCTTTAGTGGACAATGCTGAACCAAAAGATCTTAGATTTTCTATATTGGTGAGGCGAATTAATTCAATAACCAAAACTCTTCAAAAGGTCGCATTCCTTCATGTGCTCCGAGAAAATAACAAAGATGTAGATCTCAAAGCCAACAAAGCAGCTCTTCTTCTCGCTGGCTCTCTTTTAAGAAATGGAGAAGAGGATTGGGTTCCCATCCCTTAGTTTTTCTACCTCATGTTTTACTGCATTTTATTACAACAATTTGTTTGTATCCACAAAACATGGGAAATATCGGAGATTGCAGCGATAAATAATTGTAAGAAACACTGGCATAGCTCCTTCACCACCTTAGATATCTTGGCAAACGAGAAAGATAGAGAAGTTGACTTTCAGATTGTAACCCGTTTGAAGGCATTCATGCCAAAGATCTAATATTAAAACATAACCGTTCTTGTAAAAAAAAAAAAAAAACAAATTGAACTCCCACTCAGCCCAAAGGCAAGAGTGAGATTGTTGGTACCAAGCTAGAACACAATTATGCTTCACAACATATTCTTTAGGGCATCAAAGCCCAACACGTCACTAACCAAGATTTGAACCCATACTAAGAATCATTTTGCTCAACCACTCAAGATAGCCAGAAGTAATTACTAACCACCTTATATAAACTCAATCAATAATTTTTAATATTTATATACCAACCTAGATCTATCCTAACCTCGGATCTATCAAGCGCCAAGAGGGATCAAATCTCTCGAGGCGCAAACCTCTTTTTTGAGTGCAAAACTTGAGGAAAGGTTTGCACCTTGAGAGATTTGATCTCTTTTGGCACTTATTTGAGGTTAAGATGGATCTAGGTTGGTTATATAATACTACATAATATATATTTGTTTCTATGTGTCTCTTTCTTATTCCCTCTGTCTCCCCCTTCATCTCTGTGTCTATCTCCCTCCCTCTCTCCTCTCTCTCCCCACAATAGCTCTTTCTCTCTCCTCCACTCCCTCTCTCTCCCATCTCTCTCTGCCTATCCCTCCCTCTCTCTCCCATATCTCTATGCCTATCCCTCCCTCTCTCTTTGCCTATCCCCCCCTCTCTCTCCCCCATTATATCGTTAACAAAAAAAAAAAAAAACCTCAATTGGTTGTAAATTATTAAACCTATATTTTGGATCAATAATGTCAAAGAAGATACAAAAATGAAGAACATTAAAAAATCATGTGTTATCTTTCCTCTATCATTGTTAGTCGCTTTGTCTGTTCTCATAGCGTGGATCCTCGGTTAAGATATACCTAGGTCTTAATAATATTATTTATATCATATAAATTTTACATCTCTACATATACAAGTATTCTCATTTTTAATTTTATTAAAACCTTGATTTAATTTTTATGGGAATGTTTTTAATAGTCACGAGGAAAGAGGGTTTAGATATATCTAAAAAATAATTATAACTTTCTTGCTTAGATTTAATTTAAAAAAAGTTATAAAATCAAATTAAAATAAAATATTTTGATTGTGAAATAAGTTATAGTTTTTGGGCATGTGATATTGATAAGCCATAATATTGCCCCATGGTATTGTAACAAAGACTATTTACAACTTAATTACGCCATAGTTGTTTTCTTTATGAGATTGGGTGGGCAAACACTGTTCACCCCACCCAATCAGAAACCTTCCTCATCGCCCTTCTAACCAATTACATGTTGACATGTGGGTGAGTTTAATTCGCCCTACCCTACTCAATTTCTCCATCATCCTGGATTCGCACTAGGCGTCTAACGTATTTCAAGATCCTGTCCATCTCCATACTGGATGGCCACTAGTGGGAAGTTTGCCATTGTTGGGATCGATGCCTTATGTTACGCTCTACAACATGTATAAGAAATACAGCCCCATTGTCTATCTAAAGCTGTGGACGTCCGACATGGTGGTGGCCTCCATGCCTGTTGCGGCTAAGGATTTTTTTAAGACTTTGGATATAAACTTCTCCAACAGACCGGGGAATGCAGGAGCCACATATATTTCCTACGATTCTCAGGTGCTCACTCTAACAATTTATATGTTTCTCCCCTGTGTGGGAAATGGGAATTCTTCCTTTTATATAACATTTTTTATTTTTATTTCCTTTTCCATTGAAGGACATGGTCTGGGCAACATATGGAGGGTGGTGGAAAATGGAGCGCAAGGTCTGTAACATGCACATGTTGGGAGGAAAGGCGTTGGAGGATTGGCAATCGGTTAGAGATGTGGAGATGGGCTTCATGCTCCACAACATTCTAAAACACTTGCAACGTGGCGAGATGGTAAACAGTCAGACCTCCTCAACATCTGCGCTGCCAACATGATTGGACAGATCATTCTGAGCAAGAGGGTGTTCGAGATGGAAGGGGATGAGGCCAACGAGTTCAACGACATGGCGGTGGAACTCATGACCTGTGCAGGATACTTCAACATTAGGGACTTCATTCCATTAGTGGTGTGGATGGACTTGCAAGGCATCCAACAGGGTATGAAGAAGATCCACAAGAAATGGGACACACTCATCGCGAGGATGATAGAGGAACACCTGCTTGGTCTGACGTTGTCGGGCTTGGTCTTCACTTTGGTCACAACAGTTGCATCACAGTGAAAGATAAGACACATTTCACATCTCCAGATAAAAATCTGAAGTTGCTCGGACCTGGAAAAAGATGCACATATATCGAAAGTTGCTCGATATTGGATTTAGGGATTTTGACTTGTGATCATATTCTTATGATAGCTCAGTTTACTAAAAATTCTTTGGATCTATGCCCCTGTAACTTGAATAAACTGACATACTTTTTTGAGGGATCGGTCTCAGCACTGGTAGCATGAACCTATGAGTCCAGGCATGGATCTTCAGATCTGTGGCAAGTATCTTGAGAAAGCTCAGACAATCAGTGCAGAGACTCAAACCTGTGTGTGAGAGCAACGCAAGCTGCATTACAATCTCTTGGACAAGTCTCTTGTAACGTATCTCAGATCTGTGGGCAGTGGAAGAAACTCGGTCTATTAACTGTGGTTAGCTTCAAACCTGTGGAGAAAATGAGAACAATTACTATTACAACTCGGTCTATTATAGCTCGGGCTGTGTAAGAAACATATAACCTAAGACTTGTAACAAGTGAGAAAAATCTTCTTTTAAGCTCGGAATTGGTTGCCATGTCCATTGTGATACCCTCATCAACCTTGGACTATGGACTTAGCCTCAATAACTCATATCATTGGAAAGGTTGTAGCTACAACGCTATTGGAGAACTATTTGAGTAGGCTTAGAGGGACTCTGTTATGAGCTTGCACAATCTCTTAACTTTGGCCTTCCTGTGGTTGAACATATCTCTATTGAAACAACCCTTTTAGGCTTGCACAAAACTCAAATTTGAGTCTTCATGTGGCTTAGTCAAGAGACAAACTACCTTGAGCATAGCTCAAAATTGTGGAGTAAACCTTGACACACCCTTGAGCCTATTAAGGAAGATTTTGACTTGGAAGAAGCATTGTTTCTCAGACTTATTGAATCAATCTTGTGGGAAGATCTAATCTTTGTCTTACAGACATTGGGGCATTGACTTAATTGACTTGAAAGGAAATTTGGCAGAAATCTTTATATAGCGGTTTATTGAAGGTGTTTGTATGACATCTTTTAAGGTTGTTAGAAGGCATTTTGGACCAACTTTAAAACAGTCCTATAGCAGCAATTGATTTAAAAAAAAAAAAACCCTGAGATACCCCTTTATAGCACATTGAAGACCTTTTGATGATGGATTTATAGCAGGTTTGAGTACTTAGTTTGGACAATTATTTGAAGCATTTGAAGACCTAGAGCAACCCTCCTTGGGGCAACTATTGAAGGATCTTCGAAGAAGACTTTGATTGACATTGAGAGAAGTATATTGGGCATAGTTTGGAGCAGAGTATTTAAGAAGACTTTGGGTGAATACATATTAAAGTGATTTTGAAGAAGTCTTGGGGACCTTCTTGGTTAGTATGTCTTGGAAAGCCATCTTGAAAGTTGTAGTGGGAGTATCTTGACTACATCGTGTTGGGGCAAGTATTGTTGAAAATCCTTTTAGAAGCTGTCTTGGAGATAATATTGGAGACCATGATGCATTGAAGCCATCATGAGGTGACCTTGGATAAATTGTTTATGTAACATGAAGAGCTGTGGAGACACCTTCATGAGAAGTCAAAGTTGTCATTGATGAGGTGATTGCATTGGAGATCATTTGAGGGCAGTGCTGAAGGTGAAGATTGTTGAAAAGTGTAACTAGGATCGGTCTTCATATTGACTATGTAATTATGGATTTATGTAAAGAAGAAGACAAAGATAATAAAATGTATTTTGTACTTGCTTCATGGGTTTCATGAGTAAGATTTTATTTTAGGTTAATAGACTTCTTCTTGACGTCTATCAAGGGTTTTGTCTTCTATATATAATTGTAATAAGTGTCATATGTACATGAAGGATCTAGTCTAAAGAAATGCTCCAAGACCAAGTCCAGAAATTGTGGAAGAATGGTTCTAATCAGTAGTCACTCAAACGCTGGAAGAGTAGCTATATTGATGTGTTAAAGTCAGCCTTCATCAGTTGAACAAGTCGGCCTACAATCCAACTGGTAGCTCGACCTAAAGACAATATAACTTCCTCTATATATACCTTAGTTTTGCGGTTCAGTCAAACACATATTTTCGGTTATCCTGAAGTTCAGTGCAGATTATAGGACGAGTTTAAGTGCATAACTTTTGGTCGAAGTTTCAGTGCGGATTGTTGACAAACTTCAGGACTATTTAAGATACATCCTCGTGGTATGTTAATGTAATGAATTGTTGCGGTTTTTCAGAACAAGAGTGTGGAATGTCTCTGGCTGTTTAGCAAAGGTTGTGCATGTAATCCTGAAGTGGTCATAACGTTCAAGGTTAAGGTTGTGCCATGGATACATGAAACATGCAAGGGGCAACGTTTATGTGTTAAGGTGCAGATCAAGCTGAGTGTGGAAGTGCGGATCTGCCCAAGTTCATGAACATGAATACGAGATCATCTTGAAGTGCGTTTGCAAACTAATCTAAAGTGAAGCTGTTGGGACAGTGGTCTGCAAAAAGTAGTCAGAAAGTGAAAGAAAGAAGGAAAGTAAATATGAGATTTACTTTCCTAAATACAACCTATATATATCTCAAGTAACTGAAGATTCTCCAGAGCAATAGATTTCCTCTGCCCTTCGCAAATACTCAGTAAACTTCTGTGTAATGACCTCTTTAATCTTGGGGTTCTTCTTATTCTTTAGATGTTTTTTGAAGTATTAAAGGGCATTCATGTAAAGAGGAAAGGCCTTGGCATAATTCCTGACATTATTTTCTTTCACTACATGTCTAACATACTCTATGAAACTATAAAAAATAAGACGAGAAAATAAGTAATTCATAACCATGCAAATACCATAGATAATTTCTTAATTGTTCCACAAACATAATAGAAGACAAAGATCAGACCGCGACACATACCTTTGAATGCAACAAAAGAGGTGTCTGCATGGAGCTTCATTGCATACGAAAGGATTTCCTTTGTACTTGATCACCTTCAATAATTAAAAAAAGACCAGTAGACGGTAAAGATTCTTCCAGCTTGACTAATGAGAGACAAGTACGAAGCGAAATGGGCGTGGAATCGACACCAATGAGTTTTTCACATCATGGAAGGGAAAAAGAATAAGTCCATCAACGAAACGAAGAATAATACCATCAATCAAATGATTCTGCATAAGACATTTTTCTTGTGACCACTTGGAGCTATATGCGCCTCCAGCTCCAAATTAACATAGAATCTTCCTTCTTCTTCTTTTTTTTTTTTTTCGTTTATGATGCAGTTGGTTTAGCTATTGGTTCAACTCCTTAATTAGGCTTTAGATTATATTCAGATCCTCTCCACAACTGTTGGAAATAGGGTTTACAAATTAATAAACTAAAACTTAGGGTCTCTCTTGCCCCACCTGAACGATTCATCCAGCACTCAGGAGAGTCGCTAATATTCCTCATTCTCCCGCCAAAGCCCTCTCTGTAGCACAACCAACTTGCTGGAGAAATAGAGGTGTTAACTAGTATAAACTTGCTTGATAAATAGAGGTGTTAACCATTGCTTGATAAAATGTCTTTACACAATGAAAAAAATACTTTAATTTCAATATAATTTCACATAGAGTAGTCAAATTTGGCAAGAGATGCTTCTGAGCCTAGTAGCCAAATTTGGCAAGAGATGCTTCTGAATCTTGTGTTATATTCAAATGAGCATCTCTTTCTCAAAATTTTTCCTTTTTTCCAAAATTATTTTCTTTCTCATTATTGGCAAGGAGCTCCATGATTTTTTTATTTGATCCAATTTATGAGAGAGTTCATGAATCCATTTTGTACGCTTCTTGAGTGCAAAGGGTTTCCTTTCCTTCATTTTCTCTCTTCATACTTGTCATTTGTTGATTCTTATCCAACCTTGGTACTTTCTCCACTTCTCAAATGTCATATAGTAAAACATAGGATGAGAAGGGAGCACGAAGAGAAAAGATACCATCATTACTATGCCATTATTCTGGGACAATTATATTAGTGTTACTTTATGTTAGTGTAACTTTCTTTTTAAATTTAATCTGCTGTTACATTCTTTAAAAAATATATAGAAACTAAAATTTCCATAAATTTCACTTAATTATTGTTTTCCCCACTCCCCAACATTACTTTGCACCTCTAGGTGCAAATACTAGTAATATCCATAGTAAAGTAGGGTGAATATCCATGGTTAAGAATCTTGTTATATTGTTGTAAAGTATTTTGATTGTGAAATAAGTTATGGTTTTTGGGTATGTGGTATTGATAAGCCACGATATCCCATGGTATTGGAACAAAACCTATTTACAAGTTAATAATATCCATGATAAGAATCTTATTATATTATAAGTTATTATAAGTATTAAGTTTTTATATACTTATTATTAAATATAAATATGACATGAAATCATTATTTTAACTTATAAAATAAAATGGATCTTAATTTATACTTACTACTTATATGTCATATTGTTTAATGTATTATATATATTATGATTTTATTTTATCAAAAAATAGTTAGTAATTTTATTAATAAAAACAAAATCAAAATATAATAAATTAAATATTATTATTTTTATTACTCTCATAAAGATTTAAAAATATTTAGTTTCTTACCTCTAATTTCTATTACACCTACACATCTGTCGAAGTAGGCAATTATCAATATAATATTTGATTTTGTAATTTTTATTTTTTTTATTTTTTTGCAATATAAAAATTTAATATATTATTTATTTAATTAGTATTTTTTTTCTCCTTTTAATTTTCATGTTAATTTTTTTTCCACCCACAATGTAAACATGCACTCCTCGATTGCGAAAATTCGAAGACCTCGATTTTTAGAAGCTAGCACGCTCTTGACGAGTAATTTAGGGTTAGGGTTTAAACAGCGACCCATTCTAGGGTTTTAAACCCATAGCTAGGCCAGTGGTTATATAAGGCGAGCGATTCCTCTGTTCAACAATGACGAGTGAGGACCAGTGTTACCGATTCCTCGACGCAAATGTGTTCCTTGCGGCAGTTCGGCGTTCGTGTGCGCCTCATATAGGTGTTGATAAGGTATTTCTGAACACTGCCTATTGAGGGCTGTGTGTTCTGTCATGTGGATTTTGTGTACTCGCGGCATAGATCTTAATCCTTGTATTGTGGGGTTTGTGTTTTGTTTTGCGGTGTTTGTTTTGTATTATCCGTGTAGACACTCTGCGTGGTGGCTCTGAGAGATTGTATGTGACCTGTATTGTGTTTTAAGTATATTCAAATTTGGGTTGTTCTTGTTTGGTTGGTTTAGGCGATGCTGTGTGTTTATTTTTTCCTCTTTTTTTTTTTCGTTATTTACTTTTCTCTATTTAATGGCCCATTCTCTTGTTGTTTATTGTATGTGTCTCTGGGAAATGATGAATGCAAGTTTGGTCCGTGTTTATGAAAAACCATGATCTTTCATACTTGCAAAATATCTGATCCCCCACTGTATTATTATTTCGTTATATTTTGTTGGAATCTTCCTAATTTTCTCTTTTAAGACTGAGATTTGTTACCAGCATTTTGGTGTTTTGATATCTTGGAGATTCTGCGATGATGAGCGCTTATATTTTTTTACACATGTTAGACTATGGAGATGAATGTTATCGATGAGAAAATCAGTGCACTGAGCAGAAATTTTGGTTTCTTTGTGCAAGTAGTGTGATCGCAGCTCCTAATGATGATGACACATGTGAGCTCCATCTGATTTTTCAGATGATGTTGTAAATGAAGGTAGGATTGCCTACCTGAAGGAGTAACCATATAACTGTCTAGATTTGTCTGTGGAATGGTTTTATCTAAGCGGTACCTTGAGTCTACCGAATTTAAATAAGCCTTTGATCTAACGTGCTTAATCTCGAGGATTTAAAATTAGAGGAAAAACATAATTATCTGCATTGCCAAATGTCGTCTGTTTGAGATATATGAAAAATATAAATTCTTATTGGGCTTGTTTGACCTTCAAGACTAAGGTGAAGTGCAGACTTAATAATCTCAAAGCCAAAATCCTCAATGGATCTACAACTCTAGAAGAGTCTCAATAAATTGGGTGTTTCTGTACTTTGCTATCCCTCGTGGAATAGTGGTATTTATACATAATAAATAAAAAAGAAAAGGTTGTCATGACATTTGGGTCACAGTCAGTTTGTTAGTCTTTTTTGGTGATAATAACTATATCCATTATCAGTACAGGATGCACTCTATTTTGATCAATTAGAAATTGTCACTGATGTTCATGATGAGGATCAAATCTTACTGACTGCCATTATAAACTTAGGGTAGGTGCACAGTCTGCAAGTCACACGATAGCAATTAACTAATGCTTCAACAAGAGCTGAGATGTCCACTATGGGGTTGCCTACTCTTCTAGCCAAGACACAACATGCCATATACTCAATGAGATTGAACTTCTGTCTTGTGGGTTTCACCCAACAAAACTTATCATTAAACCACATGTCTTGGCTAGAAGAGTAAGCAACCCCAATAGGGTGTCTTGGCTCTTGTTGAGGCATAAGTTAACTGTTATTGTGTGGCTTTTAGGCTGTTGCACCTAGCCTAGGTTTATAGTGGTAGCCAGTAGGATTTGATCTTGGGTCTTTTCAAGAAAACTCTCACCAGTGACTGATTGTCTTAGATTTAAAAAAAATAAGAAATAAAAATTGTGTATTTTACTGCTTTCTATGTTTATTTTTAGTTCAGTTTTCAAATGATGAATTTGATTTAAATGTACCTTGCATAAATTAATGCCCACTGCCAAATGATAAATTTAAATGGAACATTGCATAATATCAAATAATATCAAATGAGTCAAACTCTCACCAGTGACTGATTGTCTTAGATTTAAAAAAATAAGAAATAAAAATTGTGTATTTTACTGCTTTCTATGTTTATTTTTAGTTCAGTTTTCAAATGATTAATTTAATTTAAATGTACCTTGCATAAATTAATGCCCACTGCCAAATGATAAATTTAAATGGAACATTGCATAATATCAAATGATAGACTCAATTTCGTAATTTATTTTAGATTTACATTGATGATTGTAGAAATGTCAAATGATAATTTTGATTTACACTTACAAAATGATTAACACATTTTGATTTACATTTCATAATTAATAAGATTTACTATCTACTAATATAATTATTAAAATATTGTTAATATTTTAGCTTTTAATTTTTATATATTAAAATTTTAATTACTTTATAATTTTTATGGCTTTGATAACCATTCTTCCAACTCATCCCGGCGTTTTTCAGAGCTTAAGAAAGTGACCGTAAGTCCTGAAAAATACGTTACTCTTGATTCAGGGTAAGTCTGAAAAATTCTTTACTCTTGTTTCAGGGTAAGTCAGGTCATCGTTTGAAGATTACGAAGTGGTTGCTTGATCGCAAGAAAATCAAACCCGGGTTAAAAGCTTTAGCCCTCATAAAAAAATGGTTGTGACCATTGATCTCGAATCGTGGTTAGCATGAAATACACTGCCTTTGTTACTTTAATTTTCAACAAATCACTTTTAAACAATAATCTGAAATAAAAGCAATCAGCAGCCAATATCAGCAATCAACAAATCACTTTTAAACATATCAGCAGCCGAACCACACCGTAAGAGAAGATTGCAAGATACTCTTCACAGTACCTATATAGACAGGTTGCATAACTTGTGCATTCTAGACTAAGGAAATTACAACAAAATTGTTGATATGTCGGAAACCCATCATCAAATATTCTAATCTGTAGTTACAGAATGGCCCCAAGGCATATAGACCAAATTGCAGTAAACCTTGTTAACAAGGCCTAGACCTAACATTTACAAGCAGACTTGAGATGGGCAATTGAAACAATTAGTCGATCCATGTTAGGTCAAGGTCAGGCTAAATGCAGAAAACCGAACAGCAGAGGGTCACTTTCTTTTTACAGATGAAATACCAGAAAAAACAGCATGGAAACACTGCCAGATCATGAAAGGGGAAAAATCCTATTTCTACCGATGAAATATCAGAATACAGCTTTGAAACACTGCCAGAGCTTGAAAGGGGAAAAAATCCCTAATAGCTTTTAAGGTCCATCACACTGTTTTATTTGAGTCAGCAGCAAATGTAGCAGCACATCTTCGGGAGCCAGAATAGGACAAATGATCTAATCTCACTATTTGTTCAGGGTCAGGAGATACAGATTTTTGATCTCTAATCTAATCTATTTGTTCTGGGTCCTGAAAATTAGCCTAATCTCAATATTTGTGCTGGGTCCTGTACATAAGCCACACAGTGATTCCAAACATTATACCCAATTAAACAGGTATTTTTTTTTTCAGAGATGTTAAAAAAAGAAAAACAAACCATGGCAAATCAAGGCAACGACAAATCAAGTGAATCTCAATTCAGCACACATCTTCGGTACATAATCAATTCATGGCATTGCAACAAAAATCACTTATAAACTAATTCCGTTTTTCGGAGAACGGACTAAGTTCTCCATACCTCGTCAGTGTGTGAATTCCCCTAGGCAATGTTCTCTAGATGTCACTGTATGTTCTCCAGATCTCACTGCTCTAAAAAAATGAGTGAATTCCTCTGTAATGATATATAGGTCAGTCCACACTTTCCATCGGGTATAAACTTTGTAGAGTTTCTTTAGTGTTCATTCAGTCTCATATGTTAGTCTCATGTCAAATGTTAGTTAAATGTTAGGAGAGATAAGTTTGATCCTCAGACCTATTAGCTGAGGATCTTCTCTGCCAAGGCATTCCATAAATTATATTCTCTGCCAAATCTTTCCATGGAAATCATTGCATATCCAACAGGCTCACAAACTACACGAACTACTTTGTGGACATTAGACCTACTTTGCCTACCATGTAGTCATTAGTTGGACAAAAGTATCTTATCTTATAGGGTAGTCGATCCAGCATTCATCTTCTCATCATATGGCTTTCCATTCTCCTCATAAGGAGCCCACGTGTCTCTAACCGTTGATCCCCTAACTGTAATCAATGAACTAACTATACTTATCAATGCATGAACAACAGATCCAATATAAAACAAATGAAAGCAATAACAGACAATAAAACAACCCACAAACTCCACGAATTCTGCTCAGAATGAACATCTGTCTCATCGATGGTGTCCATCTCCTAAGTCTAACATGTAATATTTGTAACATTCATCATCGTAGAAAACCCGCAACGAAAAATCCCAGAAACTAGCTCCCATCTTATTGGTTGTTCAGCCGAGTATTAAAGCTTAGCATAGCGTATAATGCCCTAGGGCATATAATCCTCGAGCCTTTTTCTCAGAAATCTGTGTAACAGAAGAAGAGAAAACAAAAACCCCTTCAAGCCTCGGAACAAAACCCAAAGGACGATATCTCTCGACCACACATAAACGAGATCATCAGAAGACTTAAATGCTAGTAATCACAAGATATCATGTTGTTGCAGTTATTTAAATCATCATTTGATCGCCTCCTGGACTTTGAATGCTTCAAAATATGACCACATAACAAAAATAGTAGAAACAAAAACCCCATTAATGAAACAGAATCAGAAACTGACCCTAAACACAAAGACGAACAAGCAGAGAATTCGAACCTGGGCATGAAAATCCCTTTCCGAAACCAAAAAAAACGCAGAGGTAGAAGGCAGAGAGAGTTCAGACCTGGAGATGCAACTTTAAAAAATAATGAAACAAAATCATGCTACCAATTCTCGTACAATTAAAAAGACTAAAGACAGGCGAGACACGTTCACTCGAGAGCGAATAATCACAAAAATAAAGCCATCAGAAGAGAAACTATGACCTGCCAGTCCAGAAGAACACAAACATAACATGAAACCCTATCGCCTTCGATGGCCATCTTACGATCTTAAACTCTCCTTCATTGATCGACATGGATAGAAGTTTTAAGGGTTTGCCGCTATGAGGCTGAAACCCTAACACTAACCCTCGCTTGTACGTTTTACTTTGTTTTAAACATGTAACATATACTAAATGTGAGCATAGCCCCATATCGATCCATTAGTTTGTAAGAGAGGAGGTGATATTTCCTCGTGAATTTTCAGTTCTTTAAAACAAGGTTGAACCCTATAAAATAGTAGTGGTTGTTTTCTTTAAATTAGAGCGAGCTTCTTTTTTAGGGAAATTTAATAAAAAACTGATGGATGGTTAGAGAGTTTCACCAAGATTCAAACTGATCGTTGGTTAGAGAGTTTCACCAAGATTCAAGTTTTGTTTTTGGTGGAAAAATGTTTAGAAGTTTTATTCAATTTAGAATTAAATTATAATACTGAAAATTTAATGAGAGTTCACTTGTTGGATTCTAACTATTAAAAGAAAATTTTGACTTTTTAGAATCCAACTATTAAAAGAAAGTTCACTATGAGCTTTTAGATGGGTATGTAAGTTAACATAGTATTTTGCATTGAGTGTTTTATGTAAACTATAACACACTCATCACATTAAGATAAATAGAAATGGAGTTGTTTAAGAACTTCTTTTAGTTGTCAAAATTTAATGATACAAAAAATTGGAGTTTTCATTAATCTGGAACTTTGATCAAGTTTTTATACTCTAGGTTATTTCAAAATTTGGTAGAACCCTTGAGAGCATTGTTCTACCATGTGCGGGCCTTATATCATGGTATAACTCTACTCATGCCTAAAATATATGTCAAACTCATATTAGATTTGTTGTAACACCCCAATCTTGATCCTTGGGATTCACAATGTATAATTGCATATATTATAAATGACCAAGGGTGAAACGATGTAATATGTAACATTGTTTATGGAAAATAATAAAATGAAATACACCATCGACTACAAGACACATAGACAAAGTCATAAAGGGTTGTGATTCCACAAGTGAGGGGGTTAAAAGTGAAAATCCAAAGGGAAATCCACATGCCCATGATTCCAAGTTTTTTCCCTAAATTATTTCGCATTACCTTGTGATCCCCATTTGACTTATAAAATAATAATCATTGAATGCATGTGTGAGGTTGCTAGAAGAGTCATGCAAGCTAGTTATTAAAGACCTGACATATAAGAGCATCCAAGTAAGAGGTGGGTTAAAATATCATCACACTTATAACAACATGGGCTAAGTACAATCATCTTTAGGAAGAGCAAGAGTTGAGAAACCATGCATGGAAGAGGAAATTCGAAGGGAGGGAAGATAAATTTATGCAAGCAACAACAAGAGAGGGAAAATAGTGTGGAATGTTGGGAAACAACGGTAAGTCATCATTGTATGTTGAGAATAACTTCCTGTGTTTGTAATTGTGGTGAGAATTGGGATTGTCTTCCTATGAGGGATTCTCATTAAAAAACTACCCAAATGCTTGTGTAAAAGCTATTATGAGCACTCATGTAACAACCAATTTTCTTGGAGCCCCTAGTTGAGAAATTCTTGCATACTCTTGTGCTAGAGCCCTATGGGGATGGAGGTTGTTTGAAGGAATGTGATGTAGAGATAAATTTCATCCCTTGGGTTGTGCATCCAAATGCAGATCGAGAGCAGCTTGGTTGCACTGCGCTATGCAACATGGATGGAGGGGAGGTCTCAAGGAGAGATCTCACTGGAGATGCACTTCGAAACACCATGAGGTGCAATGACTTTCTTCCCTTCTCACAAGAGCAGATAGAAGATGGAGGACATCTTAGGATGGATAATATCTCTCATGCTTGTGTTGGACATCCCTTGAGCCATACACATCATGATGGGAGGTTTTTGCCTACCACTTATTTGATTCTTGATAGGGTCTCATTGATCCTTGAGAAGTTTATATTTCAAAATACCATGAAGTGCAAAATTAGTAATTTGATTTGGGAGGATGGTAGCCCTCATGGAAGGAGTACCAGGATGAGGAGAAGAAGGAGGCATCCACAAGTGATTGAGTGGATGGGGATGATGAGCAAGGAGCTAGGAGGCTACTTGCAGATCTGTGATATCAGACAGCAGGAGGCTTGGTTGCGCTGGGTACTCTTGAGGGAGTTTGGCCATCACTTGTACTTGCAGATCTATGATACCGGGCAGCAGGAGGCTTGGCTGCGCTGGTTACTCTTGAAAGATTTTGGCAATCACTTGGCAAACACTCTTCCTAAGAGTCGGAGGATGAAGGAAAGATGGCGGGATACTTGCATCATTGAGCAGTATAGAGTATGGATGCATGGTGTTGATATGATACTCATATCATTCATTGTGTCTTCATCACATGATTGGTATGATGGAGGTATGGGGAGGCAACACAATGTCTTGTTGCTTGGTTTGTTTCTGGGAGAGCAAGGGCAGATTTGCTCTCACACTTTGTATGATGTTGCAAGAGGAGGAGATGGCACTATCTCCTTGGTCTTTGATGATGATTGGGAAGCACTTCCATCTTGGGAGGTATTCCATATTTGTTGCAGCATTATTAGAGGAGTCTTTGACAAGGAGCATGTCAAAGAACAGAGCTTTGTATTGACAGGAGCTTACTTGCGTGAGCTCACAGCATTGTCACCTTGGAGCAGAGACTTATGGATGAAGTGTACCCAGCGTAAATGTGGTGGATCTATAACCCATAGGTTCCAGGATCACTTCATATTTGTTTCACTTGATGAACAAAGAGGAGGTAATGATGATAGAGACATCTATGACATATTCTTCTTGACTTGGGTTCCCAAGCATCAGGGGGATTATCTTCTTGCAGCACATGGTTCATTCTTCTTCACAGTGGGCCAAAGCACTATGGAAGACTCGTGTATGGACCCATGCACTATCTTACTTCCAAAATATGGTGAGAAGTTTGTTTATACATTTATTGATTTGCACATTCTTACCATTCCTATGCAGTGCATTGCTTCACAAGGGGGCAAACTTGTCATATTGCTCCATGAGTTGTATTGGGCCATTCTACATGATGGAGGCAACCATCTCTTTTGTGGCCTTGGGCAAATGTTTTATCACTACATGTATGCTCATTTGCTTACCTATAACATGTATTATATGGAGACATGCATGATTAACTATGTAAGAAGAAATATTTTGCCTTGTACTTTCATCAAGCAGCAACTTGTAAAACTGCGTTGTACTTGTTTGGGAAGCTGCTGGTACCTTCTTGCACCACATGAAACCTTCAGCATTCTCTTCAAATTATTGTTGATCATGTCTCCATTTGTTGATATAGATCAGATTTGTATGGGAGGCTTGATTATGAGGGAGACACATGCGCTGGATGTGTCTTTGAGTGGGAAGAATTCTCACCATTTCTGCACTACATGTTCTAATGGGAGCATGGGAGGAGGCATGGCCACCACTACTACATATACCTTTTCTTTTAAGGTGAGCCATGAGATTGATAGTCATCCATTGTATAGCCATGGGCAAGTGTTTGGTCTCATGTTGTTGTCATATTCAGCCATTTACTATCTGTTAGTGGATGTGATGGATCTTGTACATTGCTTGCCATGTAATTCTCTGAAGTTGCAGTGGATGAAACTGCGTTGTATCCTCGTGAGAGATTGTTTGCATCATGTATCATCATGTAAAATCTTCAACAAACATCTCATTAGGATGATCCATGATGACCATGTCCTATTCTTCATGGATGAATTGTCTTGGGCCACCTTGTTCTTCATTGTTGGAGGGACCTTCTTTGGAGGATTGTTCTTCACTTTGCCATTGGAGGGCAATGATTTTGCAGCTCAAGATCAACATGCACTCTACACTTATCATAAGTGGAGAGGAGGACAACATGGGGTAAGCTATGATGCTCGCCAAGTTCAGATTTTCAGCCCACCTTCATTATCGGAGCTTGAGGTGGAAGGAGATTTTCAGGAGTTGCCTTGTTGGGAGGTGGCTCATTTTGTTTGGATGATTGCTTGGGGATGGAGGATCCACATGAAGGAGATGTTCCTCATTACATTCCAAACTCCATGCCTCGAGTGGAGATTCTTCAGTTCTACCCTCGCAGTTGATTGGAGAGAGGTGATGAGTTGGTACACAGTTGATGGGCCAGCTTACACAGTCATAGATGCAGAGCAGCAGGGGTCATGGTCTTCATCAGTCATAGCCAGAGGTAGTGTGTAGTCCGAGCCATGGGACTTGGGCTATTATTGGCCATGGTGGCAATGGGATCCAGGAGGATTATTGGTTGGCCTGGTACCATGAGAGATTGGTTTGGGATCTTGGCATTGATAGATCCCTTCATATTAGGGTGATGCAGAGGATAGAGAAGATTCAGTGGCGCATCTGGGACCTAGGCACATTTCGCAGTATTGGTGGAGAGCATCAGCTAGGAAGGAGACTTGTTTAGGCAGTTGCTTGAGGGCAAGCAACATTTTGCCGGGGGGGACTGTAATATTCCTAATTTGTTACAGCAAATTGGAATATTCTATTTTGTTTATTTTGCCACCTATAGTTTGTAAATAAATAAAAAGTGAGTAAAGAGGGTCTAAACTCACTTAAATGAAATAAGACATCCACCTAGTAGCACAACGTTGTGATTTAAGTGGGAGTCGAGGGGGGGACCCAACACCACGTGGAGGAGAGAGAGAGACTACGTTGGGTTTTGGAGGGAAACCAACACTATAAAAGATGAAGGAGCCTCCTCATTTCATTCATGCTTGGATTATGGATTGTTGAGTGAGACATATTGTCTTCTTTGGCACCTGGTTGTTTAGCCCGTCTGCAACATTGTTTAGTGCAACTGAGTGTCTTCGTGCGGAGATCTCACCCTTAGCTGCGGGGGACTTCGAGTGCCTGTTCGGGCAAGGTTATTTTCTTAGCATCATCCTCCAGGACAACGTTATTGCTGCAGCAGCGGAATACTGTGTTGTAGGGTGTTGCCGTGGTGACTTTACGACACCACCTCCTTCTCTTGTTTTTCAGAGGGAGAGTCTCTCTTTCCTTTGGAGGATCAGATTGGGAGATATTGGAGCTTATTATCAGATCTTGGCATTAGACCTATATGTTCTTCATGGTATACTGCGCAGTTCTTTCCCCAAGTGTGCGTTATTGCTGAGGGAGCAACATTCCAGGGTTTTTGGCATCATTTTGGAGTTAAATCTCTGATTGAGGGTGATCATTGGATTGGCCAACCAATCCAAGTATATTTCTGATCTGATACTGAAGTTTGCTTCAGAAATTCTGAATCATTCTTCAGATCTGCTGCAGTAAAACTCAGATCTGCTCCGACATTCTCATGTATTGCTGAAATCCCCAAGGGGAAAGTAATAAAGAGTCCTTTGGGCATTTTGTCTCATTATAGATCTCTGCTTTCATGTATTTATCAGTTGTAGATATGTAATATAATAAATATAAGCTTCAGCCTCCTGGAGAAACGCTGAAGGGTTTCTGCATCAATCTCTTGTCTTGCGACACCTCAATCTTGAGGGGTTTTCTATAAAAATGTTGTTTAACCTTGCTCAATGCCTTTGCCATGATCCTAAACCTATTTTCTGATTGTTCATAGTATTTTACATCTTATACCTTCAGAAAAAAACGCAGCTTTGCTTCAGTAGAATTCTGCATACTCAAAGTCTTGGGAAATCAGGGTTTTTCTTGACTAGTCGGGAAGGAGGAACTGTTTAATATAGCAAAACGCCTTTTTTTGAGCTGAAATTCGACATGGACGTCCCTCTTGACCTAATATAACATATCCTAGAACCTTGACCCGTCATTTTACGCAGATTTGCTTATACACTCTTTAGGGCCAAAATCCTCACTTTTCCCCACCTTTTTGCCCCTAAAAGCTGAGTAAAGGTTGCTTCAGTGTTTGGAGTGGGTTGCTGAGTGTTTCTAAACACTTTTTATGTTGTTTGAAGCATACTTTCATGAGGAATGCGTTTTTGAGTCATGATCTGCTGAGAATTCCATTTTTGGGATACTACAGTTTGCTGCACTATTATTGTTTGGGTGTTTTAGTTCTATACCACTTGGTGTGTTTATCTCTCACTCTTAGACAGAGTCTGGAAAGGGCCAGATAGCTTTCGGATCTTGTTCTCTTTTAGAGACGACATATCCGGTAAATGCCCTCCCAGTCAATCTCTGGTTGGGGTTTGGTGTGTTTTTGAGATATCCTGGAAACATGATATTACAGTGGTATCAGAGCTTTTGGGCCATATTTCTCTATACAACATTTCTATTGAGCAGCTTAGAAATATTCCTTAAAAAGGGGTATTACAATGGTATCAGAGCTTTTGGGCCATATTTCTCTATACAACATTTCTATTGAGCAGCTTAGAAATATTCCTGAAAAAGGGATATTACACATGTACTGGTTGTGTTGTGCTTGTCAATTGAGGTTTGGTATTGATTCCTTGCGTTTATCTTGGGCTTTCAATTTTAGAAGAAAAGCGAAAGATGAAATTCCCGTGGGAAGCACGAAATCCTTTAAAGATGAATACACTGCACTCTTTTCTGTATCATTCGACATTTACTGCTTTGCATGCGAATGAAGCTTTAATCTTTAATGATGGTCTGCGGTTTTGGCTTTTTACTTTCTAGTAGAAAAATGAAAGATGAAATCTGCAGGCAAAAACCTCTGAGAAAGTTAATTCCTTTTCAACATATTACCCAACAACATCATTCTAAAAATATGAGTTTCTTAAGATTTAGACATGATTAAATATGTCAATGTTGCCAGTTTGCGTCTGAACGAAGGAAGCATTTTCTTTTCTCTGGCATCTTGTTTTCCTTCAAATTTTCACAATCAGCGATCCATCACTGGGCATCATGTTTTCCTCCACAATTTCATAATCAGCCATCCATCACGGGCAACAGGGATGAAATTGTTGGTCATGGGGTGATTTGCCAGTTAAACACAATTAAAAATTTTACAAACCCCATTTGCTTATGTGAAACACAATTAAAATTATCCTGATGATGAACTACAGTTGGTAGTTCGAAACGCGTCGGTCCTAAAATTCTCATGTGATTTCCCGAAAGATTTTTAATCTAACAATTAAAATTTTTAGAGAACTATTTTACAAAAGCGATTTCCATAGGATTTTACAAAACTGATTTGCTTATGTCAAACACAATTAAAATTTTTAGAGAACTATTTTACAAAAGCGATTTCCATAGGTTAAAACACAGTTAAATTTTTTAGAGAACTATCAAAAATAAATTTTTAATATATATTTTTTTAAATTTAATATTTTTATTGTATTTTATTTTTAATTAATTTTTCATTTTTTTCACTTTTAATTTAAATAATTTTTTTTTTTTTTTTTTTAATTTTTTTTTTTTTTTTTAACGTTTTAAATTTTAATTTAATTTTTTATTTTAATATATATATATATATATATATATATATATATATATATATATATTTTAAATTTAATAAACTTTTTTTTTTTTTTTTCTTTTTTAAATTTAATTTCTATATTTTCTTTTTTATAATTTCTTTCTTCTTTCTTCTTCTTTTTTTATTTTATTTTTTATTCTTAAATTTTAGGTTTTTTTTTTTTTTTAATGTTTGAATTAAAATTTTTATTTTGTTATTCCTATATATTTTTAAATTTTAAGCTTTAAAATGTTTTTATTTTTAATTTTTAATTTTTTCTTAAATTTTAGGTTTTTTTTTAATGTTTGAATTTTAAAAATTAAAAAATGTTATTTCTATTTTTAAAAATGTCAAAAATATGACACAATTTATTATTATTATTATTATTATTATTTTTAATTATTTTTAATTTATTTTTTGCATCAACTGCTTTTGTTTTGAGGGTGTTTTTTTCAATCCTTTTTTCGAGAAACAATTTTGTTTTTAGCATAATTTTATAAAATGTTGAAATTTGACCTTAAAAAAAAACCAAGTGTGTTCTTGAATACATTTTTTGTTTTGTTTTTGAGGTGTTTTTTCATGTTTTTTTGAGTCTTTTTGGGCTAGAGTTCCCGTTTTGAGATTAGGTTACCTATTTCATCGGTAACAGTGTTCATTATTCACAAAATACTTTGATTGGTAGAGTTATTTGTCCGAGTTTTGGCAAAATGTGTATTTTTTCAAATTTTATTCATATCCTCCAAAGTTGGCATTTTTTACTCATAAATTGATGGTGCATATCACTATAACTATTAGATTTCCTCTTTTGATCATTGTTTGTGTCTTGTATGATTGTCAATAAAGTTGGAAGGAAATCAAATCCTAAAAACTGTATCATTTTCATTGCTAATTTGAGCTAATAGATTCTCATCTTATATTCATTGCAAATATGTTTAGAGCATAAATATCAAGCTTGTGGTTTTCAGTGCATTCCTAGGTTATGTAAGGATTTGTTTTTTTAATTCATTTTGTCTATGATTTGATATTTCAATGGCTTTGATGTTGTCATTAGTTTAAACATCAATTTACCCTGTCACGATAATTGGAAGTCTATCATCAATTTCTTTTGAGTTTTTTTTTTTTGGTTAATAGTTATTTGTGATGAACTAATATATCTTTACCACTAATAAATGTGGAACCCAATCTCAACATAAGTATGTGTCAGTGTATTACTAACAAAAATGTCCTTGATGAAACCAATATTGGTGTTTTTTTGGTTGTCTTCCTCAATGTTTGATGGAAAATCTCTAATCTATGGCAACAACTTTGTGATGGATCTTCTATTATGAATCTTAGTTCATAACTATTTAGAATAGGTTCTTGTTTTATTAATTTAATTATGAATATAATTATTAGTTAAATAATTAATTAAATGAAATGAAGAGGCATCATTCTCCAAAGGACGTGTCTCTCTAAATGGGCATGACCAGTCAACTCCTATTTAAAGGAGCACCGCCTCAGCCTTGTAATCATCATTCATCATATCAATATATATTTATCTCTTTAAAATCTTGAGAAGTCTTCAAGAATTACTGATTAATTAATCAGCCCAGGCATCTAACGTACAGGTTAGACGCTACAGTGGTATCAGAGCCACTTTCCAGGCTACCATGAATGATCTCTTCCACCCATATTTGCGGAAGTTTGTATTAGTTTTTTTTTTATGATATCCTCGTTTATAGCAAGACATGGAAGGAACATCTCAAACATTTGGAGACGGTACTATTGGTGTTAGAAAAGAATCAATTTTATGCTAAGTTGTCGAAGTGCACCTTTGGGCAGAAGGAAGTTGAATACCTTGGACATGTTATATCTAGGGAGGGAGTCAAAGTAGACCCCAACAAAATTAAGGCAATCAGAGAATGGCCTAGACCCAAGAACATATCGAAGCTAAGAGGATTTCTAGGTCTCACCGGTTATTATAGAAGGTTTATAAAAAATTACGCACAATTGACAACACCCCTGACTAATTTACTAAAAAAGAATGCGTTTCAATGGGATAATCAAGCAGATAAGTGTTTTGAGAAATTAAAATAAGTGATGTCAACCACACCGGTACTTGCAACACCCGACTTTTCCAAATCATTTGTAGTTGAATGTGATGCTTCGGGTTTCAGAATTGGAGCTGTATTAATGCAGGATAACCATCCTATAGCATTCGAAAGTCGCAAACTGAATAAACGAGAAGGGCTAAAATCAACATACCAAAATGAAATGCTAGCCATCATACATGCATTAACTAAGTGGCGCCAATACTTGCTTGGAAGTAAATTTTCAATTCGAACTGACCACAATAGTCTGCAATTCTTACTTCAGCAAAAGACTTTGTCAACAGAGCAACAGAAATGGATGGAGAAGCTGTCAGCATTCGATTTGGAAATATTACACAAAAAAGGGAAGGAAAATGTCGTCCCAGATGCTCTTTCACATAAAGATGACGACCACACCACTTGTGCCGCCATGGTTGTTGTTCCAGATTGGTTGGATGAAATAAGAGCTGAATATGCCAAGGATGAAGAATGTGACACTATGATTAAGAATATCAGTCAATATGTCAATTTCGAATGGAAGAATGACATCCTATGGTATAAGAATAGAATTTATCTAACACCAGCATCTAAATTTAAGTAAAAAATCTTAAAGGAATCACACAGTTCACCAGCTGCTGGACATGTTGGTTTCTATAAAACTTACTATAACATTCGACAATCATTCTATTGGAAGGGCATGAGCAAGGAGATTCAGAAATATGTTGCTGAATGTGATGTTTGCCAAAGAAATAAAAGTGAGAACATTCCAACACCAAGTCTGTTACACCCCTTACATATACCAGATCAGAAATGGGAAGAGATCTCGATGGATTTTATAGAAGGATTACCTGTATCAGACGGCAAGGATAAGATATTTGTTTTAGTAGATAGGCTTACAAAGTATGCCCATTTTATGGCTATTAAGAAAACTGACACAACTAAGAAAATTGCAGAGACATTTTGTAAAAACATATACAAATTACATGGGTTTCCCAAGATCATAGTCAGTGATCGTGATGCTAGGTTCAAAGGAAATTTCTGGAAGGAATTCTGCCACCAGGTAGGAATATCCCTCAACATGAGTACAGCCTATCACCCCCAGACATATGGGCAGACTGAAGTGGTAAATAAATGTTTAGAAATGTATCTCCGTTGTTTTGTCACTGACAAACAAAGTAGGTGGACCCAATGGCTACATCTGGCAGAGTGGTGGTATAATACCACCTACCATATGTCGGCAAAAATGACGCCTTTCCAAGCTCTTTATGGTTATGAACCACCAAAGTGGAAGGATTTTGCACTTCTTAATTCTAAAGTTCCAGCCGTAAAAAATCACTTGGAAGAAAACCAAAGAATCATCAATTTATTAAAAGAAAATCTAACCCTGGCACATAATAGAATGAAACAACAAGCCGATCAACATCGCACTGAAAGAGAATTTGAAGTAGGAGATTGGGTTTTTGTTAGGCTTCAACCTTACAAGCAGTTGTCGTTAAAACAACAAGGCAAAAACAAACTGTCCCCAAAATATTATGGGCCGTATCAAATAATCAAGAAGATCAGTCCTGTAGCTTATGGATTAAAGTTACCAGATAAGTGTCGAATCCATAGTACTTTTCATGTATCAAATCTCAAAAAAGTACTAGGGCAGAACCAAATAGCTCAAACAGAAATACCAGAGACTGATGAAGAAGGAAGAATCGTCCTAGAACCAGAGGGCATACTTGCTACACGAGAAAAGGTTTTGCGGTCAAAGACAATAAAAGAATACCTCATTAAATGGAAAAGGCTACCCGAGGAAGATTCATCCTGGGAGTCAGAACGTTTCATTCGACAACACCCAAGTTTACCTATGCTTTGAGGACAAAGCATCTTAAGGGGAAGGCAATGTTATGAATCTTAGTTCATAACTATTTAGAATAGGTTCTTGTTTTATTAATTTAATTATGAATATAATTATTAGTTAAATAATTAATTAAATGAAATGAAGAGGCATCATTCTCCAAAGGACGTGCCTCTCTAAATGGGCGTGGCCAGTCAACTCCTATTTAAAGGAGCACCGCCTCAGCCTTGTAATCATCATTCATCATATCAATATATATTTATCTCTTTAAAATCTTGAGAAGTCTTCAAGAATTACTGATTAATTAATCAGCCCAGGCATCTAACGTACAGGTTAGACGCTACATCTTCTCCTAGTGATGCCAAGGTATTGGTGGTGATATATCTATCTTTGTGATGGTCTTGCTCATGGGCTTATATGTGGTCTTCTTTTACAAATCATTTCTTGTATTTTGTGCAACTTATGGTGGTGGTGGACACCCTTTTCCTCACTACCCCTAGTCACAATTATTGATTTTCTTAAGAGAAATATGATTTTCTAATTTGATAACCAACCTAGATCCATCTTAACTTTGGATCTATCAAGCACCGATAGGGATCGAATCTATCAATGCAACCCTTTTTTCCGAGTGCAAACTTAAGGAAATGTTTGCACCTTGAGATATTTGATCTCTCTCAATGCTTAATAAATCTGGAGCTAAGATGGATCTAAAGATGGTTTGATGTATATAATCTCGATAGTTATAACAATCTACTTGAAGCTATGTTTTTAGATCGTAAAACCTAATAAACTCCTCTGTTATACTATAAAATCCAATAAGTATGCATACCTATGTCTTTGCAAGAGATAAGGATATTAGTTATCCCTGGTTTAATTTTATTCTTAATGTTATCATTTGATCTCTTATATAAAACTCAATAACAATTGTATATAAACTAAGTTTTTATGAACATTTGAGTGACATATTCAAGTGAATTTTGATGTGGAGGTTAAAACCAACGGTTGACACAATCAAAACTTAGAAACTCCAATAAATGTTAATGCAGAGAAAAAATATAAACAAAATTTAGCACTGTATGCCCCAAATTTTATTTTTCTCTTGCTTGCATTTCTCTTCACTTTAAGAGATTGCATTTGTAAAATACGTATGAATAGATCATTCAAGAAAAACATGTGATTATCATAAACTAAGAGAAGCACTTCTTCTATATGAATAAATATAAAAGGTAGAAATAAGGATTTAAAACAATCAAAATCCATTACTGCAATTCTCATACGCTCTCATTGTAATATATATAGATGTGGATTTATTTATTTGTAATGCATATGCCCTCTCCTTGTAATATATATATGTGGATTTATTTATTTTTAATAGTTTTGAATGTAGATGGAAACAAGACTGTGTGTGAAAAACCATGAACCGTAAATTGTAAGTAACAATTAGATGCAGTTGAATCCATATCTTGAGAAAGATCCAATCTCTCAAGGTGGTCCATATAATACAAAAATCAAACAAGGCTGATCCATCTATATTCAAACATCAAGGTGCTCCATACAATGCAAAAATCAAACAAGACTAATCCATATAGATTCCAACATTGTAAACCTTCTTTGTATTGTGAGTCCCTCCAGAATCAACATCTCAATTTATATAAATATCTATCTCAAGAACCTCTGAGATAACCATCCCTTCTCGATCACCAAGTTTTTGTTGAAGACCCTCCACTAAAAGGGTTGTTGTTCACCGCAAATGTCTTTTGCATCGACATAAGATTCCCCCTCTACAAATAGTGGGTGTTTACGTTGTACTCCACAACTTTACTTTGTAACTACGATGACCAAAGGAAGCCTTAAGCAAGAACTCTCTGATCGAGAATGGATGACTATATCTCAGGAATGCCTTGAGATAGATATTCAAAGAGAGATTGAGATGTTTATTCCACAAGTAATGTGATACAAAGAAGGGGATTACAATGTTGAAAAACTTTAGAAAGACTAACATTGTCCCACTTATTCAATGTACTAATTATGGTTATCTATAATACCCTCTTGTATTTTTGTCAAATGGTTCTATTTTTCATCCCTGGTACAGAGAAGGATGGGTGCAATCTTGGTTGACTGAAGGAAAATCTAAAAAGGAGACTCGAAATATCGGAGGCTGAAATCTAAAAGGGTAGAGCTGAAATTTGGAGGCCGATTTTCAGAATGATGGATTTCGCGATCGGTTAGGAATATCAGGCCCTGATATCGGAACGATTGGCAAGCGACATTTCAAAACCTCAAAATATCGGGGCCATTGGAAAGAGGAATATCGAAGCAGGTAGTAGGAAGGTTGATTATTTTTTAATTTAAGAGATCAGAGTTTCGTAACTCCTTAAAAATTACAATTCCTTTGAAAGCGCCGTAGTAGTGAAGAGAAGGGGAAATACAAAGGAAATCATCGCAAAACCAAGGACCCCAAGGAACCTTTCTCTCTCCTCCAATAACACACTTGGCAACAGGATATTGGCCCCAAGAATCAGACGTGGCATATGACATCAACATGACGTCATTTCAAATGTTGATTTTTCGGAGGTTCGAGTTTTCGTAACTCCTGTCAAAATGTTTCATAAAAAGTTATGAACCGATGAAGGGGCTCCGATGTTGAGTGGCATTTGGTCACAAGGACCTAGAGGACCAAGGGCATAGAGAGGGCATAACACCTAAGTGTTATAGATAATATTAGAGGGAGGAGGCATCGTAACTTTGTTTTAATTCAAATTGGAAGAACTTTCGATGAGAGGAGCTTTGATGTGTTGATGGCGCTTAGTTATAGGGACTCAAAAGAACCAAGGGGGTGAGAGCAAATACACTAAGAGAGAGGCCCCTAACAAGATGTTAAGTACCTTAGCACCTGAGCACCTGAGCACAAAGCATTTGCGCATAGCACCATGTCCCATGTTCGATAAACAAAAATAGGGCTAAACAAAAGGAGTTTGGGGGCATCAGAATGTTATGATTTCGTGACATTTATTTTTATAAGAGTTACAATATGGTGAAGCTCATATAGTGTACCAGAGAGATGATAAAGGATGAATGGGTTGGCAGTTATCAGTTTCATTCAACCATGAGCCAGTACAAAGCACCTCCACTCCACCTCACCAAATCACGACCAACTCTAAAGGGGGAAATTCAAATAGTTAAAGGAAGAAAGCGACAGGCGTATTGGTAGGTAATCGCGGAGGAATACAACGGTAGAGGTGTGGCTAGATCATAAGCAATCAAAGGAATCAACATGGAGATATTTTGTTCTGTCAATCATGACACATCTTGTTTTTCATATTTTGTTTAATTTTTCATTTTCAAGAAAAGAATCGAGTCAGTTATGTAATCATTAAGACAGTCAGGCTAGTCACATGCTCAGGAAGTTGTGTAGTTAAAATAATTGTAGTATTCTAAGATATTTTGTAATTTGTTTTCATTGCGCTCTCTCCTTATACAAGGGAGTAGGAACTCATTAGTAAGGGTTTCCAAATTTTGCTTTCAAAGGTTCTGAATTCTGTGTTCAAGTGTTTTGAACTCTATTTTCAGAGGAGGTTCCAAGTTGGTTCTAATTTCTTGTTCTCGAGGTTGTTATTGTTTTTTGAAAATTTCGCCAATTCGGGCTTGCGTTCTCTTTTCATTCTGGAAGATTAATGAACAAGTTATGGTAACTCCAAGCATTTGGAATATGCAGTATGTGTTTTTTGATTTCTATAGCATCGGGAAGTGTTCTAAGTCTCATTTTTGGAATACGGGCTTGGAAAAAATTTATCCAGAGAACCCATAAATCGTTTGTGGAAATTCCACTCAGATATGACTTTATTAAAATAATTAATGGTTTTAATGCAGACTCTAAGTTTAAACTTAGGGAAATTAAATAATTAAAGGGTATTAATAGAGCAGAGTGTGAATCTTCTAGAAAACAAAGATCAAGTCATCTTTTAATCTGAGCCATTGATTAACGATATAATATTGGTCGTTGATTCATCAACGAAAAGACTATAATAAGAGACTTGAGGGCCATTTGGAAATCAAGTCGGGGACACTCTTTGTACTCGAAGAAATCGATTCTGAAGCAAGAGAATTCAATTTCAGAGGGTGAAATTGTAGAGGTAGGGTTACAGAAGCAGAAGGAGGAGGGAGGAATCAGTTATTAGGAAGCATAAGTCTGGAGGATGAAGGGAAGGGTGAGCTGACCAACAGCAAGACCCCCTCCACACAGAGTTACACAGTCTAGGGAGAGACTGCGCAGAGCCCTCACGCTGGATGACGTAGAGGGTGAAGGAGGTCACCCTGAGGGTCTGAAATTTGTTTGGAGGTTCTAGAAAAATTCAGCCAGGTGTTTGCTAATATTTCTCTGCTCATCAGACTCTTATAAATGTACTTTCCATTTCTGAAGATAAATACAAAACCCTCATCTGTTGCACCGGTTTTCCCACATTGGGTTTTTCCGGGGACAATTGTCCAAAAATAATTGTGTTCATATGGTTGTTTCTATTGTGCTACTCGTGTAATTTATCTTTCTTTTCTTATGCTCTTGATGAAAGTGAAGATCTGAAAATGTGTTTATTTCAAAATTTACTGAAGCATATGTAAATAAATTATCTCATAAGTATGAGAAATAAACCAAGTATTGCAGTAATATTTTCCTTCTTAAAAATTTCACATGGTATCAGAGCTAAAAGCTAAAGACAGAAAGGGAGGATCTGCCATGGACCAGAGATCCATCATCCGGAAGGGTTCACGTAGTCAAAGGGACTCATGCAGTTCTCGAGAGCATGCAAAAATACAGAGGGAACATGACATGAAAGTGATGGCATCTAGACTAGAGGAGGATCTTGCTTGTGTGTTGAGCACAACTCCTCCAAGTGTTTGGTATATTGAAAGTGGAGCATTTGCTCACATGATAGGGGCTCGAGAATTTTTTTCGAGCTACCAAGAATAACAGATGAATTTTCAGATAACTATGGGAAACAAGGCAAAATGTAGCCCCATTGGGAGAGGTACCATAACATTTTAGATCGAAGATGGCAACAAGATTTGAGTCACGAATGTTCTGCATGTACCAGGGTTGGGGATGAATTTACTCTTAGTGTCTCAGCTACAGAACAAGGGCTATGACGTATAGTTTATTAGAGATAAGGTGTATGTCAAACACCCTAGCTGGAGCAAAAAGGCACAAATTAGAGTAAGGAGTCACAAGCTATATAAAATCCATCTTGAATCTCTGGTAGCCCTGATTGGCAGTACAGACGAGAGAGATATGAATGAGTTTTTGCACAGAAGGATGGGACATATACATCATGGAGCCTTGGGAATTCTCAAAAATACTGTCATAGGGGCTCCTGAACTCAGCATGAGGAAAGACGAAGTTTGCAGAGGGTGCGCACTAGGGAAGTACGCTAAGGCAACGTTTCCAAGAAGCAATAGCAGAACCAAGGGTGTATTAGAGTTAATAAACTCGGACATTTGCGGTCCAATGTCCACAACCGCTCTCAATGGTGCAAAGTATTTTTCCACCTTCATTGACGATCATTCCATGAAAACTTGGATCTATTTTTTGAAAATCAAAGATGAAGTCTTTAATCGATTCAAAGATTTCAAAGCATTGGTGGAAAACTCTACGGGAAAGAAGATCAAGAAACTGCGGTCGGATATTGGTGGAGAATATACCGATAAGGACTTCACCAATTTCTATGCAAGGGAAGGCATCAAGAGAGAATGGACAACTCCATACAATCCAGAGCAAAATGGAGTTGCAGAACGGAAGAATGGACCATAATAGAAGATGTCAGGGCAATGTTGTATGACCAAGATATGCCCAAATTCTTATGGGCAGAGGCCTGCAATACAACATTGTATATCCAAAACAGAGTTCCCCGTAGAGGCTTCGGGAAGGTGACTCCCGAGAGTGTGTTCACAGGAAGCAAGCCAAAGGTGAGCCACAATAGGATATTCAGCAGCATGGTGTACTGCCACGTTCCAGATGAAAAGAGGAATAAGTTGGATCAGACTGCAGAAAAGGTTTTTCTTATGGGTTATAGTGAGAATGCGAAAGCATATCGCATCTATATTCCAAAGAACATGAAAATCGTGGTAAGAAGGGATGTAAAATTTCTGGAGGAGAGAGCCTTCAGAAAATCTCGGGAAATGGCCATTGGTACGCAAATTGAGGAGGATCCACTAGTACAGCCTCAACGGGCTACAAAGGATGAATCAAGTGCCTCTCCAAGGCATAAGGATTCTGAGGAGAGATCCTCCGAAGAAGAACATGAAGGAGAGAAGGTAAGACCACCCACCACTGATGGGAGACCGAGCAGAGAGCTTCAATAGATTCTCAAGGATGCATAAGAATTTGTTGGAGCCCCTAGAGAAGGAAAGAGGATAAGGAAGAAACCAAACATATATCAGGCACTGGTAGCTCAGGTTGGTGAACCATCCACCTTTCGAGAAGCAGCTTAGCATCAGGTGTGGGTGAATGCCATGGTGGAGGAGTATAGCTCCATCATGACAAATGATGTCTGGGAAGTAGTCCCAAGACCACATGACAGATCAGTTGTAGGATCCAGGTGGATCTAGAAGATCAAATACACTGCAGATGGCAGCATAGAGAAGTTCAAGGCAAGATTTGTAGCTAAGGGGTATGCACAGAAGGAAGGCATTGATTATGAGGAAACCTTCGCCCCAGTAGCTCGCTACACTTCTATCATATCCTTCATCTGTTTGGCTGCGCAGATGGGATGCCAAATTCACCAGATGGATGTCAAGACATCGTTCTTGAACGGAGTGATAGAGGAGGAAGTGTACATAGAACAACGAGAGGGATTTGAGACACATGAGCAGAAGACTCATGTTTGTAGACAATACCTATGAGATATTGAGTTGAAAGCCTTGAAATGCGATCCATAATTTATGCATTCCACTCCTTTATCTTTTCATGGTTCTATTGGGATTTGTTGCATAAGATCTTGTGTTTTTCCAGCCCTTTGCACTAGGTTCCTCTCTTAAATTTCTCCTTTCCATCTCTACTGCAACGACAAACTTAAACTGCATTCTTTGTGTGTCGGCCACCAGACCTGAGACATTTATTTTTGGGAATTATGTATTGTTTATATGCATAATGTATATGTCTCTAAGAAAGGTAATTGAACCAAAATCAAAATCATTTTACATTTATCTCTTGCTATGCACTGATTCATATTCAAAAAATACTAAGATGTCCTAGGCATTGACCTCTCCTCAACCGGGGGTTGTCTCTAGGAGTGACATCTTTTTGCGCCATTGTCAGGGAACAAATCAGAATATATTTCACTGGGTACGGCATTTCTACATTCCTTCTGTCAGGTGAGCAAAGGAAGTGTGGGTTGAAGATCTCTCACCTTAGCGACTCCATTGTTTAAAGCTTATCTTGATCATCTTGGCTTTCAAAAGGCCTCATACTCGCTCTGACACTTCTCAGTAGGAAAATCCCTCTGTATTTGACCTTGAAAAAATCATATCCAAGAGTGTTTGGAGAGAAAGGACACCTATTACTCTAGATCCTGTAATTTCATTTCCTGAAGTGTCAAATTCTAGCTCTCAGTACATCGAGATAAATTACTCTTGAGTCCACTTCCAAAGAATCAGAATGTTCAGAAGAATGTGGCCAACTGTTTAACTCATTTTCCTTAAGAGTCAAATCTGAAGAAGCTTTTGTCAGTACACCCCCTTTCACATTCCAGACCTTCCCAGAAGTTGAAGAAATTAAAGATATCCTCATTAATAGTCCGACTCATAGCTCTTCTTAGCTCTAGATAATAATAACCCATACAACACCTCCACAAGTCCCTGTAGTAAATCTTCTACCACCTCCATTGAAAAACATGGTTGTCCTTGATTTTCTACTTAATAAATATGCTCCACTCAACTTGCCACAGTCTCTGAATGGGATGCCACAAGATTAACTTAAATCCCTACCAAGGTTCTCGAGAGAGGATGATATTTCAGTGCAAAAACACAAATATTTTATGTGCATTTGATGAGAATTTGAATGTGGAACATTTGGATTCAACCTTAAGACTCTTTGTTCAGTCTCTAAAGGGGAGGCCAGGAAATGGTTCAAGATTCTACCAAATGCTTCAATTAATACTTGGGAGGAGATGGAGAACTCTTTCATGCAGAAATGGGGGGAGAAAATGGAACATGGATATATTCTTACAGAATTTAATGCAGTAAAGAAAAAACATAATGAATATGTTTCAGAATTCATAAAGAGGTTTAATAAGTTATATAATAGTCTTCTTGTTGAAATTAAACCTACACATGTTGCTTCTAAAGTGGTTTTCGCTAAAGCCTTTGAACCAGAGTTCGGGTTCACCCTCGGAGAAAGAAAGTCTTATACTCTAGACCAAATCCAAACAGATGCCCTCGAAGTTGAAGCGAATTTCACCTCCATTGAGATATTGAGTTGAAAGCCTTAAAATGCGCTCCATAATTTCTACATTCACTCCTTTATCTTTTCATGGTTCTACTAGGATTTTTTGCATATGATATTGTGTTTATCCAACCCTTTGCAGTGGGTTACTCTCTTATATTTCTCTTTTACATCTCTACTACAACGACAAATTTAAACTGTGTTCGTTGCGTGTCGACCACAAGACCTGGGCCATTTATTTTGGGGAATGATGTATTGTTTATATGCATAATGTATATGTCTGAGAGAAAGGTAATTGAACCAAAATCTAAATCATTTTACATTTATCTCTTGCTCTTCACTGATTCATCTTCAAAAAATACTAAGATGTCCTAGGCACTGACCTCTCCTCAACTCAAGGGTTGTCTCTAGGAGCGATATCTTTTGGAGCCATTGTCAGGGAACGAATCATAATACATTTCCTTGGGTATGACATTTCTGCATTCCTTCTGTCAAGTGAGCGAAGGAAGTTTGGTTGAAGATCTCTCACCATGTCGATTCCACTATTTAAAGCTTATCTTGATCATCCTATCTTTCAAAAGGCCTCATACATGCTCTGACACTTCTCAGCAGAAAACTCCCCATCTATTCAACCTCAAAAAAATAATATCCAAGAGGATTTGGAGAGAAAGGATCCCTGTTACTCCAAATCTTGTAATTTCATTTCCTGAAGTGTCAACTTCTATCTCTCAGTATGTCGAGATAAATTACTCGAGTCCACTTCCAAAGTATTGGAATATTTAGAAGAACGTTGACAACTATTTAACTCGTTTTCCTCAAGAGTCAAATATGAAGAAGCTTATGTCAGTACACCTCCTTTCACATTCCAGACCTTCCCAAAAGTTGAAGAAATTAAAGATATCCTCATTAATAATCTGACTCAGAGCACTCCTCAACTCCAGATGGCAATAACCCATACAACTCCACAAGTCCCTGTAGTAAATCTTCTACCACCTCCATTGCAAAACATTTTTGTCCCTCTTTTTCCACTTAATAAATATGCTCCACACAACTTGCCACAACCTTTAAATGGGATGCCACAAGATTACCTTAAATCCCTACCAAGGTTCTCGAGAGAGGATGATATTTCAGCGCAAAAACAAAAATTTTATGTGCATTTGAAGAGAATTCGAATGTGGAACATCTAGATGTAGTCCTAAGACTCTTTGTTCAGTCTCTGGATGGAGAGGCTAGGAAATGGTTCAATATTCTACCAAATGCTTCAATTACTACATACGAGGAGATTGAGAAGTCTTTCATGCAGAAATGGGGGGAGAAAAGGGAACATGGATATATTCTTACAGAATTTAATGCAGTAAATAAAAAACATAATGAAGATGTTTCAGAATTCATAAAGAGGTTTAATAAGTTATATAATAGTCTTTGTGTTGAAATTAAACCTCCACACGCTTTTAAAGTGGTTTTCGCTAGAGCCTTTGAACTAGAGTTCGGGTTCACCCTCACAGAAAGAAAGTCCCGTACTCTGGAAAAAATCCAAACAAATTCCCTGGAAGTTGAAGCGAATTTCACCTCCAGTGGAAAGTGGAAAAGGGAAATTTGAAGTGGCAGGAGGAGAGGAAAGCAAGAAGCCAATTTTTCATGTTACGTGAAGGAAACTCAAGAACAAAAGCTAGATCAGATGAACAAGTTGATAAGAAATTTGTCTAATAAACCTGTAGAGCTGGAGTTGGGGAACCAAAACCTTCCTCGACCAAGTCACCCAACTCCCAATAGAAATTTTAACCACCAATATAGGAAATCGTCCTTGCAACTCTTGCAAAGGGAAACAGAGGATCAACAAGATCATCTTCAGGCTCCTTTGTATTTAAAAGATTATCCCGAGGAGACTGTTGAAGAAACTATTGAAGTTCAAGAAAACAAGTTCTCTTCTCTCTCTGAGGGATAAAATGAAATAGAAGCACATGAAGGGGAGGGGGATCATTTGGATACCCCATTGGATGATGAGGAGATAGATAGTTACTGCAAACAGTTTGTTGACTTCATGCAAGTCCAGTTGCATAGAAAATACGATCTCAGGTCATCTAGGAAAAGGTTTAGGGGGTAAGATTAGAATGAAGAAACTCTTCTTTTGAGTTCCCTTAAGCCAATAAATAAAGGGAAAAAAACATTTAACTCTATCTCACCAACCAAAAAAGAATCATCCAATCCTATTCTAAATGAGTCTAGAGCCTCCAAAGAAAATCAATTACCTCCATCGATAAAGCCAATTTTAAATGAGAACAAAGAACCTATCAAGTCTGCTAAAACTGATAAGAATCCCTCTGCTTTTAGTCTTCAAGAACAGTTGGAGAAAGTCAAAATATTTGTCCCTTTGACTGAATTATTGAAACAACGCAGTTATAAAGCTCGAGTGCCTCAGTTTATGAGTTCACCCACCATTGCAAAATAGTTTTAACCTTCAAGAAGAGAGGCCCATGGTTGTGTTTGGACCCCATGTTGAGGAGCAAGACTCTTCCACTGCCCCATTCTATTGTACCTTGGTGATTCATGATATGCTACTACATAACTATATGCATGTCTCAAGAGCATCTCATAACTTAATGTCATAACAAAACCATACAAAGATCTATATTCCATTGACTCCAAAAGAGTAAAGTGCTTGGGTATGATCAAAGATCTAGTGGTAAATTTGGCTCAAATCCCAGTGAAAAATGTAGTAATGGACATTGTAGTTGCTAACATCCCTTCAAGATTAGTATGCTCTTGTCCAGGTCATGGTGAATGAAGGTTGGGGGATCCATTAAACTGGATCTAACATACGCTACCATTTCTGTGTTTGGTGGAGATGAGTGTTGATTATACAGGGAATCTCAATTTGTGAATACAGGTACAAAAGCAGATTGTTCAAACAATGCTCCTATGTATGGCAAAGAGAAAGATTTTTCTTGCCTGTTGTTGGAAGAAGATGCTCAAATCATGGGAGACACCCAACTAGAATGTTCAGTTCAGTTGAGTAAACAATCATTGGAGCAAGACGAGGTATGGAAATTATATTTTGATGGTGTTTATTCCAGGGAAGGAAACAAAGCAGGTGTGTTATTGGAAGAAGATGCTAAAATCATGGGAGACACCCAACTAGAATGTTCAGTTGAGTTGAGTAACAATCATTGGAGCATGACGAGGTATGGAAATTATATTTTGATGGTGTTTATTCCAGGGAAGGAAACAAAGCAGGTGTGTTATTGGTATCTCCATAAGGAAGCTTGATCCCTCTCCCTTTCAAGATTCAGTTTGAGGCCACAAACAATGTTGTTGAATATGAAGCCTTGTTGTTGGGGTTGCAAGTAGCTAAAAACCTTAACATTGGGTGCTTATCTGTATTCGGGTGTTCAGAACTAGTGGTGAAGAAAATAAAAAATCACTTCCAAACCAACAATCCAAGATTGAAGTCCTACTGAAACAAAGTATGGGATATGGTTGAATTTTTTTTTCTTAGCCTTCAATATTCAGTTCTTTGCTAGAGAATGAAATAGGATGGTTTTCTCTTTGGAAATTGTTGCGAGTAATTTCAAACCAATGTTATCAGAACCCAACCGATCATTGAACCGGAAAATCTTGTGAACCAAGAACAGGTCGGAACCGATATTAACAACAACCAAAAAAAAAAAAAAAAAAAACCTGACTGTTTACCAAAAACACATAAAATATTAATATTTTAAAGAAAAAATAGATATATGCATGTGAATCCAAGGTATTTATACACATATTCAAAAGTTTTCATTTATATAGCTAGTAATAGTGCATATAACCAAAATAGCACTTAGTCCAAAACATCTTTGAACCAAAAATGTTACAAACATCAAGAAGCAGACTCTAAAAGGCCTTTATAGTCCAAAATAACATCATAGATCATAGTATTATAGTACAAACTACAAATACAATAAATCAATGATCAAATAATCAATCATTAATAATCATCAAAATCATCATCCTCATCCTCATCTAAAGAATGAGTAGCATCCAAGTCTGCAATGGGATCATGGTTTGATTCCCCTGGCCCGTCCCTTGATTTACCCTCTAAATTTGTGGAGAAAATCAACTCCAAAATCCTCTAAAATCAACTATGTAGCAGACCCAAAAAAAATAAAATTATTCCACTAGTTGAAAAATAACCACTGAAGAAAACCCAAAGATCTCATGGAAAAAAAAAAATCTTTCGAGTAGCTCAAAAATCTTCCAACCCAACAACTCTCCAAGACTCCAATCAACTTTTCAAATTTGCGAAAAATCTCTCAAAACATCCCTGCAAAAATCTCTCTAAATTTTCCTCACCAAACTTAACTCAAGAATTGCAAGAGACTCAAATGAATAGTGTGAGTGAAATAGAGGGGTTGGGGGTGTTTAAGTAGCTTTAGGGGGGAGCTAGGGTAGTGTTAGTAATTAGGAAAAATAATAATCTAATTATTATTATTATTATTATTTTTAATGCTCAAGCTTGTAAACCGATGGAACCCGTCTTCGAATCGGTTCAGTGCCGAAACCAACCGGTTCGGAGGGCTGGTTCAGACCAGTTTTTCCTCCAAACTGGTCGGACTGGCTGGTTTTCTGAAACTGGCTCGGTTCCGATAACACTGCTCTTTAGCCCCTAAACCCTAGCCATTTGCCTCTTTTGGCCCCAATGCCCAACCTTTGAGCCCTTATCACCCCAGCGTTGGACTTTCCTGGTCTCCTCTTGCCATTTTGACCTGTGATCTGCCTTCCTAAACTCCTTTTCCCCCAACACTAGCCCAATTAGGCCTTAGTGTTGGCCCTCCTTGGCCCTAGCGTGCCCTAAATCCATCCTTGAATTTTTGAGACTAAATACTTGGTGGTTTTGCAATTTTTTGGGCTTCAAAAGTTTGATTTTCAGGTGACATTTCATCCCAAAATTTTGGGCAACTTGAGCAAGTTCATAATCAAGGCCTTGGCCTAGGGTTTGATCTCTAAACCCTCATTTTGCCTCTTTATTATAGCAGTGATAACAATAATACAATATCCCTAGAATCACATTTAAATTGGTCAAAATAACTTAAAATTGCAAAATCTGAATTTTCCTAAATTTTGGCTACTTGGGCGTCTAGAACCTAGCCTAGATCTAAATATTTGCTTGCAGGAATTTTCTGCGTAAGTGACTGAATCAAATCTGCAATTTTTTGAATCACACACTTAAAGAGGGCTCAAAAATTGATTTTTTCAGTTTTAGCAAAATTTTCTCAATTTTGGGCATTTTAGGCACTTGTTGTAGCATCATTAGCTTGCTGATTTGCTGATTTGTTTCTGCTGTAATAAATTACTTCATATTTGATATGTGACTGGAGATTGTATCTTAAAGGGGCTTAAAAAAACATATTTTACTTTGGCAAGTTGTTGGGCATTTTACTGAATCTAGGGTGTTTTCCTTACTACTTTTATAAATTTCTTATTGTTGTCATAACAATCACATATAACATCTTAAGAGGTCTGAAAATTGTAAATTTAAATTGAGATGAGAAATATTTTGCCTCATAAGTTTGGCAATTTTCATGTTAAAGAAATGTCACTACTGCTGTCATAAAATCAATAAGTGCTTAAATGTTATTGTTGATTTTGGAATCTAACACTTGTCTTGAGAATTTGTAAACTTGGAACTAAAACCACCCACACATCTAAGTTTTGAATCTATAATCTCATTGATGGTCTAAGTTGTTTGAGCATTAAGATCTAATTGTTATCATTGAGTTTGACATTTAATCGAGGCATTGTTAAGAAATCATCAGATAATTTCTCTAATTTAAAGATATTTTGATATCTTGGTTTTCTATCGTAAAAATTGGTCATTTGCATGTCTTAAGTGGTCTCAAGTGATCATTGCTAAATTGGATAATTTTTCTAACCACCTTGTGGAATATTTTTGAACATTGACACTTGTATCTTGTAGCACCTATCTTGTCTTAAGATTGTCACCTAATTATTGTTAAGTACTCTTGCTATAAGATATTTCACACTTAGTACTTAAATAACATAAACAATCTTAATTCAAGTAATCTCACTCATCATTGTGGCATAAGCATTCTAGGATCTAGCTTGCATTCAGAAACTTACCTCTCAGCATAAGTTAGGTTGATAAACTCATAGGGCAATTGTGTTCTGATTAGTTTTAGGGATCCAACGCTTCTTAGTGGTTAACACAGTGACCTTGTAGTCATCAGAGCCACAGTCTATGTAGCTCCGAAGGCACTGGGTGGTTGGAACACAGGTGGAAGTATTGTTAATCAAGCCTTTGCATGTTTCTCATTGTTTTCCATCCCACAACCTACTATGAAGATTGTATCTCAATACAGTTAAGGGAGAGGTTCAACTTAGACTAGGCATTTAGTTTAAAATTCACCAACATCATTGCATCACACATAGATCCTAGGATTTGCACATCATATAGGCTATTCAATCATTTAAGCAGCAAGTGTCCATCCAGTTACTTGGCATTAATTCACAATAAGCAATAGTTGTGACTCCATAAGACACTAGTCTCATATATAGAATCTAATCTAATTATAAATCTTGCTAAATATAACCGCGTAGCTAGGCCACTCATCCGTGTCTCCCAAACAAGTTGGTTCCCAACTTGTTTTGATTCACCTTGTTCCACAGGGACTACCCCCCATAGCCTGTTGCTGGGAGACAACTAGAACAGAGTGGGCAGGGATCAGAGTGAGAATGTGCTACGTCAATCTTTGCCATATTCCAAACCTTGTGACCATTCTCATGATGAATCCACTTCTGTCGTCGCAAGAAGAATACTTTATAGTGGAAAGGCAGGGACGCAAGATCAAATTTACATTAATGATGAAAAGGATAATGATAAGCATCTTATCAATAGTTAACTCAAATGATAGAAACCATGAGACTTAATCAAGAGAAATTGATAGCTAATAACTCTAGCGAAATGAGATCCATGTAAATTAGGTGAATGACTATTGAAGAAAATCATGTTGAAGATCTAAGCTCTATAAAGGAAAACCATAAGGAATAAATGAGCTTTATTCAAGACAAAGAAGTCAACCTTCAGAACAATTTATTAGCCATATAAGAACAACACGCCGAGGAACTGAAAACCATGGAGATTAATCATTCTAATCATATGGCGACCATACAAAATTGTTTGGTCACCATGGAAGCAAATCATAAGGAAGAGAGAAGTTATATTCAAGTAAATCATAATAAAGTGATTAATGATATGGAAGCTAGTCAGATATGCCTTCAGAATAAGTTGTTGACCATGGAAGAAAACCATGCCAAAGAGATCAATGCTATGAAGGATGAACATTCTAAGCAAATGGATGTGATGAGAATTGAAAATATCATTCTTGAAAATACGCCACAAAATATGGAAATGTCACAGGACCAGGACTATCAGCATAGATCAGATGATGAAAGAAACAAAAAACTTTCGACAGATCATAAGCCTCCTAGTCCGTTAGAGCGATTTTCATCTCATTCTGAGGAGGTCACTTGTCTCATTGAAGACATGTTAACTAGAAGTGCCATGGTTGAAAAAGAAGTTAAGAAAGATCAAGCTTACATATCACTGTTGACAAAGTATATTCGAAATATGATTGGGCATACCTCAGATGTTTCGGATCTTTCGTTTGAGCATCTTCAAGATGAAGACAAGAAATCTACAGGGGGTCTCACTATTGACATCACAACCCACTGGGAAGAAAAGAAAAAAACAGATAGAAGAAGGAAGAGGTTTGATGCGTCTGATGGTCAAGAGAAACTCGTTATTCGGATAAGTCAAAGTCCTAGCATTTTCAGAATTCAGCATGGAACCTACGAGAAACATCCCACAAACTTGCCGGAAAGTCGACATTTATTATTTATGCATGATGATTTCGATTTTGAATAAATATCTATTTGATGGACTTATGTTTTCTTGGATGCAGGGTTTTGGAGTTCTCACGTTACTTCTTGGAAGCAATGCGTCCCCATATGGACCCAGATGTTGCACAATATTTGTCAAAGTTCCAAGGAAGTGGAAGTACGATTTTTTTCAATAAGATCAGATCATCTATCAACAATTTTATGTGTCATTGTAAACCCATTACGCAAGTTATGTAATGTAAATGATGCTAGTAAGACCTTGAATATATGTAACAACCTAGGTAAGCCTATTATTTTGGTGGAAAGTTTCATCCTAGGAGGTTTTTCGTCTCACTGACTCATTTGTGTTTCTAAACATGGATGGTCGGAATTGTTTTTCCCTCCAACCTCACCCCAAAGCTAGGATGAAATTCTTCGTCAAAGTCATATTTGAGTCCTAGTGTTCTAGTCAAGTCTTATGTAAAAGTGATTTGGGAATAATTTAAGCTAGTTGGCCAAATTATTTTATTACAAATCACTTGGTCTACTAGATCATGTCATGTCGCAGATTGCATATGTATTTTGAGGGTCTAAGCTGAACGTGTATTCCCTCTTTGATAGTTGATAGTGTAAATCTTATGTGAAAAATATTTTAATGCATGGTCCCTCATACTTAGACACCATTGATAAAATATTATATGGTGGAAAAATCATTAAATCCCCTCAAGTGTCAATTAATTAATTTTTCTGGAAAAATAACATTATATCATAAGCTATAAAATTAATTAATTAGAGTCAAATTAAAATGTCTTAGGAAAATTAATTCTCCAAGTGGAAAAATTCGCGGGTCTTAAAAGAATTAATTTTTGAAGGTTCTCCACCAAGGGAATATTGTATATTTCAAGAAAATTTGAAGAGTAGGACCTTGGTGGTTTAGTCAAAATCAAAATTTTGAGGAAATTAACTCAAAATAATTAATTTTGAGCTAATAAAAATGGAACTAAATGATAAATTCAATAATTCCTCAAAAAAAAAAATTCAACAGCCAAGATTAAAAGATATTCAAGTATATATCAATGATCGAGATTATTTTGACAAGGATCAAAGAAACTAGCGGTTATTTTCAGTGTTCCATGGGGATGCGTCCCCCAAGGTCGGGTGCACGAACCCCTCGCACCAGGGACGAGGAGTCTACTGGGGTGCATTTCTCCACACACCCTTTTTGAAGAGTCTTGGGGAGACGCAAGGGTGTGCGTTTCCCCAGTGTGGGGGACGAGATTCCCCAAAAGGGTTACGTCTGGGCATCCCCCCTCAAAGGAAAGCAAAGAAGTTAGTTACAATGCATAGTTCTCTACATCTTGCACATAAGAAGACACCAAAGTATCAAAGGGGATCGACAACACGATGGGATGTGGATCCAAAAGATAGTGCAAATATAGATGATGAGGATGGACCAAATGAGCTGCAACATGGTTTGTTTGGAGTTTTGTTGGTTACTTAAGAGAGTGACTTTGACTCAAATAACGACATTCCCATTAATGGTCTCGGTGACTTCATGCAACAGATGGATGTAGAGGATCATCATTGAGATTGAGTTCTTGATGTTGAATTTATTTTTAGTGTTCATTATCCATTTTTACTTTTCAGTTTTAAATTTTGAGTTGTGGCACTAGATATTGATGACCTCAGACTAATTCTTGACTCTTCACTCTTAACTATTTTTGAGTTTGAAACTTTGAGTTATATAAATTTAGTGTTCAAACATCAGTATCTAGTATATAGTAATATACTAATATGTTGTTACTTCAATTTCGATTCTACAATGATGAATGATGAATTTAATTTTTAAATTAATGTAGATTGTAGAATGATGAATGATGAATGATATGGATCATTGTACTTGAATATTTCATTATTACTTTTTTTTTTTTTTGAATCTCATTGTATGGATGAATAATGAGTATGTCATATGAATGATGTATGTATCAAAATGAATGATGAGAATGGATCAATGTATGTCATTATTTAATTCAATTATGAGTTTAAATTTTATGTATGGATCAAATTTCAATTTTCAATGTATTGGTATCGTTATTACTATTAGCCTATTTAATATTTACATTTTATTATTTAACAATGAATATGAACTTAAATTATATATATATATATATATATATATATATATATATATATATATATATATATATATACCCCAACGTCCCCCGCACCCCAAAAATTTCCCTAAAATTTGAAGGTACTCCCACATGTACTCCCTGTCCGTCTCCCCGCATCGGAGTCTTGGTGGAACATTGGTTATTTTTCCAATTAGAGAATTTATCTATAAATTAGAGCCATTTGAGTCTCTAACCATATGATTTCTCGCTAAGTAATTTTTGTTCAAGTTTTCATGTAAACTATTGTCCCGCTGGGAATAATTTTTCTATCATAATAAAGACTTTGGGGTGCAATTTAAGGTGTTCCATGTTCATTGAATTGTGGTATGTACTCACTATGGGTTTTCCTATGTTGTGTTGAATAACTCCCCGCATTGGAGTCTTGGTGGAACATTGGTTATTTTTCCAATTGGAGGATTTATCTATAAATTAGAGCCATTTGAGTCTCTAACCATATGATTTCTCGCTAAGTAATTGTTGTTCAAGCTTTCATGTAAACTATTGTCCCGCTGGGAATAATTTTTCTATCGTAATAAAGACTTTGGGGTGCAATTTAAGGTGTTCCATGTTCATTGAATTGTGGTATGTACTCACTATGGGTTTTCCTATGTTGTGTTGAATAATGTTAAGATATGTTTTTCATTAGATGGAGATAAAATCATGCTATTGATAGTTTTGGGCTAATCTTAGGTGGTTTGATTCGCCATATGATTAAAATATTGTTTTGAGATAAATACATAGTGTTTGCAAGTACTTCAGTCCTTGGCCTCCAAGTTCACAAACTTGGGTAGGAACCATTTTGCTTGGATCCCAAATATTTTTGTGGTGGATTAAATCTTCGCTAAGGCTATAGTATGCATGGGTTTTCTAAAATACTCCTAGTAATTTATCAAAGAAAATGGCCATAAAAATATATATCTTTCTCAAAATTTTGTATTTTCAAAACCCTTGTATATTTGTAAATTTTGTAATTTAATTTGTAAATTATTTTGCTAACTTGGGTTTTGCGGTTTTAATTTTTTATATATATTTGGGGTTTGGGTGTTTTATTTTCATTTTTTTAGATTGAATCAAGAGAAGAAGTTGAAGTAGAGCTACATCTAGGCCCTTCGGTAAGATCTGGTCCTTAGAAAATTTTGTGGGGCTACCAATTGAAGAATTTGAGTCGAATTTCAAATCTAAAGGAAGTTTTCTTTTTTTGAAGAAAGGGTTTCATTTTTTAGCCTTCCCGGGCCTAGATCTAGCCCTCCTAGGGCCAACATTGCCCTCTCTCCTCCCTGTGTCAGCTTAAGAAGGTCCAGTGTCCTTCTTTTTGGCCTTTTTAGGGCAGCCTGTAAGCCCTAAATGCCTCAACCTCCCCTCCTACCTCTTATGTAAAAGGTTCAAGGCAAATTTTGGCCAAGCCGTTGCCTCAAAGGGCCTTTACCTGCTTCTGAGACCCTAGACGACTATTCTAAGGGCTAACCGTGGGCCCTTTAGCCCCTAAACCCTAGCTGTTTGCATATTTTGGCCCCAGCGTCCACCCTTTGAGGCCTTATCCCTCCAGCGTTGGCCTTTCCTGGTCTCCTCTTGCCATTTTGACCCTCGATCTACCTTCCTAGGCTTCTTTTCCCCCAACGATAACCCTATTAGGCCTAGTGTTGGCCCTCCTTGGCCCTAGTGTGCCATAAATCCATCCTTGAATTTTTGAGACTGAATACTTGGTGGTTTTGCAAGTTTTTGGGCTTCAAAAGTTTGATTTTCAGGTGGCATCTTCATTCCAAAATTTTGGGCAACTTAGGCAAGTTCGCCTTCAAGGCTTTGGGCCTAGAGTTTTCTCTCTAAATCCTCATTTAGCATATGTTTTATGACAACAGTGATAACAATAATATAATATCCCTAGAATCACATTTAAACTGGTCAAAATAATTTAAAATTGCAAAATATGAATTTTCCTAAATTTTGACCACTTGGGCATCTAGGATCTAGCCTAGATCTAGATATTTGCTTGTTGGAATTTTCTGCATAAGTCAATGAAGCAGCTATGCAATTTTCTTAATCACACAAGTGAAGTGGGCTCAAAAATTGATTTTTTCAGTTTTGGCAAATTTTTTTGAGTTTTGGAAAAAAATTCTCAGTTTTGGGCATTTTAGGCACTTCTTGTAGCATCGTTAACTTGCTGATATGCTGATTTGTTTCTGCTATAATAAGTTACTTCAGATCTGATATGTGTCTGAATATTGCATCTCAAAGTGGCTTAAAAAATCATGTTTTACTTTGGCAACTTGTTGGGCATTTTACTGATCATTGCTAGTCGCTATTGGCTTGTTATCTATTGAATCTAAGGTGTTGTCCTTACTACTATTATGTCTTTCTTACTGTTGTCATAACAGTCACATATATCATCTTAAGATGTATGAAAATTGTAAATTTACATTGGGATGGGAAAATTTCTATCTCATAAGTTTGACAATTTTCATGTTCAAGAGATCTCACTACTGCCGTCATAAAATCAATAAGTGTTGAAATGTTATTGTTGATTTTGGAATCTAACACTTGTCTTGAGAATTTGTTAACTTGGCACTAAAACCACTCACACATCTAAGTTTTGAATCTCTAATCTCATTGATGGTATAAGTTGTTTGATCATTAATATCTAATTGTTATCATTGAGTTTGACATTTAATTGAGGCATTGCTAAGAAATCATCATATAATTGCTCTAAGTTAAAGAGACTTTGATATCTTGGTTGTCTATCATAAAAATTGGTCATTGGCATATCTTAAGTGGTCTCAAGTGATCATTGTTGAATTGGATATTTCTTCTAAGCACCTTGTGGAACATTAACACTTGTATCTTGTAGCGCCTCTCTTGTCTTAAGATTGTCAAATAATTATTGTTAAGTACTCTTGCTATAAGATAAATCACACTAAGTACTTAAATAACATAAACAATCTTAATTCAAGTAATCTGACACTCATCATCGTGGCATAAGCATTCTAGGATCTAGGTTGCATTAAGAAACTTACCTCCTAGCATAAGCTAGGTTGATAGACTCATAGGGCAACCCTCTTCTGATTAGTTTGAGGGATTCAACGCTTCTTAGTGGTTAACACAATGACCTTGCAGTCGTCAGAGCCACAGTCTTTGTAGTGCCGAAGACACTGGGTGGTTGGAACACAGGGGGAGGTATCGTTAATCAGGCCTTTCCTGCTTCCCATTGGCTTCCATCCTGCAACATACTATGAAGATTGTTTCTCAAAACAATTAAGTTAGAGGTTCAAATTAAACTAGACATTTAATTTAAAATTCACCAACATCGTTGCATCACACAGATTCTAGGATTTGCACATCATATAAGTTAGTCAATCATTTAAGCAGTGGGTGTCCATCCAGTTACTTGGCATTAATTTACATGAAGCAAGAGTCAAGACTCCATAAGGCACTGGTCTCATATATAGAATCTAATCTAATCATAAATCTTGTTAAATTTAACCAAGTATCTATGAAATTTCGTGTTACACGAAATCCTACTGCAACAACTGATAGAAAATCTTCTATTTATTATTTTACTTAACAAATTATTTACCATGTTCTTCAAGCAAATATCGAAATCCATTTACTACAACCTTACAATTAAACTGCGGAAGAAATACAAATGCAGAAACAAATCTGAACACACATAGATCACACAACCATCATACACAACTGATTTGGATTAATGTCCCTGGAAAAACCCAATGTGAGAAAACCAATGCAGCATATCTGAGGGTTTATGTGTTGAGATTTTAGTTAGCATCGGATGTGCTCTAACTCCGAAACTTTGTGGAGGGGCTAGAACACATGAGATCTCCAAGACCCATAAATCGTTTCGATAAATTCCACACAATGTAAAAGTTATTTAGATAATTAATATTTTTAATGGGGACCCTAAGTCTAACTTATGGAAATTGAAAAATTAAAGTGAATTAATTTACATGCGGTGAGAATGTTCTAAGTGATGTATGTTATCACTCTGCCAGATTCCTAACGCTGAAGAAGAAATCCCAATAGAGATAATCACAGACCAATCTTTTGGCTTGGTATCTAGCCCTACCAAACCAGAGATGGCTCTCTCCACAAGGTCATAGCCAAGAGAGCAGGATAAATTAGGGTTTTAAGCTAGGTATGAAATGCAGAAGGGTTTTGATTTGATTTTATTGGGTTGTTGGATGAGGGTATTAGGTCAAAGTGACTAGGTCAGAGAAAATAGGATTAGGGTTGTAGAGATTCAATGGGGCAAGGCAGGTAGAAAAGCTAGCACATTAGGTTTCTTGGGATGGAATGATTCAAATAGGTGAGGAGCTAGGAAAAGCATGAAAGATGAATTCTTCCTAAACTGAAAGAAAGATGAACAGACTATGAAAACTTCCCCAAAAAATAGCATGTGAGATGAATTTTGTTTCTCTAACTTGAAAGTGATCATACAATAGACATGAAATGGAAAATGGACCAAAAATACATTCATACAAATGAAACGAGAGAATAAACAATGCTAGACAACCATACCAGAGTTATCCCAAATAAATAGCTGCAAAACTTTTATTTAAGCACCTGCCAAAATGATTACAATATAGTTTCTAATAAATATGCCAACATCCAAATTGTAATATCCCGAAAGGGAAATAGACAGCAATACAAGCATACGACAATATAGAAAATGCCAGAAATAGAACATAAAGCAAATACTCATAAAAATGCCGGGAATGCTAAGCCATTTTATTAATATGAGAATATAAAGAAATACAATAGATGATTGGAATGATAGCACCTATTCTTGCTCAAGGCAAGTGGAGAACTCTCTCAGAAAGACAGAAAATGGCTGCTCTAAGAAACTGCGTCCCAACTGTTGGAAATCTGCCGTAAAACTGCTGCTGCTGGAATAGACTAAAAACTAGGGGCTGATCCCCTTGCCGGAATGAGCTGAAAATCTGCGGACCACCTGTACTCACCAACCCGGACAAAACCTAGAAACCATATCAAAAATGGTCAGCCTCCGAAAATCACCAGAAAATCCCTCCTCAAGGAATTACGCGGCCCTCCAAGGCTCAGCGCAGATGCCAAATGATAATCGCTGGAACAATGCCACAAACTCCTCGGGAAACCTCCTACTGGAAAACACTGATCCTCCACTCCGGATATCAACTGAAACTCCTGTAGAAACCCCGCAACGGAACACCTCCAAGTAGAACTGCGTCCTCTCTCCCAGGGACTGTGCAGTCACAAGAGAAGCCCAGCTCCTCAGCAAAACGACCAACCAAACCTCCCACTAAAGACTGAAGAAATGACCTTACCCGAGCAGGCACTCGAAGTCCCTCGAGGCTAAGGGTGAGATCTCCGACTGGAGACACTCAACGCACTAAACGGTGCTGCAGACAGGCTAAACAACCAGCGTGCTCAAGAAGACAAAAGTCTAGCTCAGATATCATCAACAACAAGAATGAATGAAATCAGAAGGCTCCTCCCATTTTATAACGTTGGTTTCCCTCCAAAACCCCAACGTAGCCTCTCTCTCTTGCCACGTGCTCATCCTTATCTACGCAGGAGCTTCTAGAGCATATGTGGGTCCCCTCTCTACGTGGTCTCTTGGCCCCCCCCTTGGCTCACTTAAGTTACAACGTTGTGTCTACTAGGGAGTGAAATTTATTTTTAGAGTGAGTTATGTCCCCCTCTACTCACTTTTATTTATAATTTAATTATATAAGGCAAAATTGATCAAAATTAATATTTCCAATTCGCTGCTGCTAATTGGGAATATTACACAAATGATTCCAACCTGTGAAATGACTGAAAAAATACATGATATAGGCCTCAAACAAGCTCCTCTCAACCTGAGGGGTCGAATTCTTGAGTTGAGGAAGAGATCCAAATAATATGCACTGATAGCTGAAGTGTAGGGAGGTCCAAGTGACTTATCCCTCACTTTCACGAAATTGATTCATTACACCTCATTGAGTCTTTTTATCTAATGTATTTACCCTAGGTAACAGTAAAAACATAATAATTACATTAAATTCCATCAATTACATAGGTAAATCATCATTTTTCCAAGTAAAAATCAAAATCTGTAGTAAAAATTGAAAAAATTAGAGATTTGCCAAGGGCGCAACGCCATTTTGTAGATCATTTCTGGAGGCCTTCCCGGTGTCCAAATTGGGCTCAGGATGGCTTGTTGGAAAGCCTATCCTGTCTACTTTCCAAATCTACCTTTATTTTTCTGAATGGGGTTGATTTGACCTATCAAAAACTGATTCTCCCACAACTGGTCAAGGGCCCAGCACCAAGGCTAAAAAAGAGGTAGAAAATTGATTTTTTGAGGGTTTTTTCATATTTTCCCTTGCCAATTTTCCAAAACAAGATTCAAAACATTGTTTTCTGGAACGTAATTATCATTATGCATCTTTTGGTGGTCTCATTTTGGCCAAAGAGTGCCTCAAACAAGGCCGTTGCGCCCTTGACAGTCTAGTTGTCATAAGACTGTCTAGGCTTGCAAAAAATGACAAAAACTTCAAAATTTTACCCAAAAACTTCTCAAAATTTGAAAATTTGCTGCTGATGATGAGGTTAGGCATGAAGTGAAGCTTCAACCAATATATCAAGGCTCCTTTCCTCTTCTTTCATGGTCAAAGCCTCAATTTTTTCATTGGCTCTTTTGAGCTTGGCCATTGCAATTTTTTCATTTTGGGCATAGTGTTTGACCTTCTTTCTCAACATAACATTATCTCTGTTTGCTTTCTTCAAAAGCTTCTCTAAGTTTTGGTTAGCCCTGTCAAGCCATGGTTCCCGGTTCTCATTGACTACCATTGCAAGTTGTTCATTCAAGGTTAGTTGATTAGCAAGCTCAGCCTCCTTTTGCCTCTCTAGGGCTAGAGCTCTTTTCAACCCTCTAGTCCTAGGCCTTCTCCTTGGCACTTTTTCTTCTGCCTCATCTATCACACCATATATTTCTAGTGTCTCTTGAAGCAATACTTTGGCTTTTTCTGCTTCTCTTTGAGCCTTGATGAATATGACCTCATCAATGACATGTTTTGTTTTCAGCTGCTGGTTCTCCTGTTCAAGAAAGTCAATGACAAAATTAAACCTGTCAAGATTAGTTTGTAGCTCCTTAATCTTGGCTTCTTTCTCCTTGATGACTATGCTAGTGATCTCATCATCATCATGCTCATCTAGGTCAACAAGGTTAAAATCCTATCCTGTCTCATGGAGGTCCTCCTCCTTAGGTCTAATATCTGCTTGAATCTCTCCCTTTGTCATCTTTTATTTCCCGTTGTCTACCTGCTTTGCCGATGTAGAAGGCAAGGCCCCTCCCACACTCTGTGGGGCAAACACTTGCCTGTGACCCCTCTGGTATGTTTTTACCAATGGATCTATCTCAACCACATTATCCTTCTTAGGCTCATTGATCTCAGCTTTGCTAGGTGACCCAGTCTTTATGTGAAATGGAAATGATAGTGGTGAAATGAGTGAAGGAGGTTGATGTGATAAAGATGCATGAAATGTCGGCTGAGATGGAGGAATGGATGTGGAAGGATGAGATGATGAAGGCACATCTTGGGCATGCTGAATAGGTGGAGCAATTAAAATGTCATTAGATATGAATGGACTCCATGAAATGTTCAATTGTTTGAGGTGATGGAGAACTGTGATTTTGATGAGGGAATGGTAAAAGAGACTGTCCATTTGGTGCTCAGATTCTCTCCTTTGGACAATATATGACATCTTGTGAATGCTTCGGAAGAGGGAATAAGGTATGTCGAGCATCCCGACTCTTGTGAAGTGCATGAGTAGCCGGATATGATAAGTATAAAGTCTTGAGAACCTACCTTCACAAGAAAAGTATCTCATGATGATTTTCATCATAAGGGCATATCTCTCCGGGTGGTAAGAGAAAGGAAAATTCCCCTTTCTTTCTTTCTTATGCCTAGGTTTTATTTATGGCTCAAATTAATGCTCCTCCAAGTCTTCTTGCTTGAACCATTTTTACCCTCATTTGGGATTCCAGTGGCAGTTGATATGATGGCAATGGACAAAGTGAAAGTGACACCAGCAAGAGTTACCTGGTTGTCATGGAGATTGGAGATGAATAGCTTGGTCAACATAGGATGATGTTGGACCCTTTGTATTTTCTCATAGAATTCAAAACATCCTACATGCTTAAAACATGCCACAGCCATGGGAGATGCCATGAGTTCCCTGGTAGTTGTTGGCTCAAGTCTAAGGATTTTCCCTCCTTTATGTAGCCTCCTCTCCTCTCTTTCTTCTCCCTCACTGTAACTTATGTTATGTTATTCTTCCATAGTGTCTTAGTGTGAAAACCTAGGGATATGGAATGATAGTGGAGAATGAGTTTTTGGAAGGTGGGAATGGGACGGGGAAATTTAGGGAGATGGGGGAAAGGGTTTATGAAATGAGGGAAGTGAGAGGGAGTGTTAATGTTATGGGGTTTGGGATAGGGAATTTTATTACAGGTTAGGGATTTTGGGAGCCTAGGCAAATGAGTAGCCTAGGTCTTAGGGTTTCAAAGGAAAAGGGCTTAGGGAAAACGAATTATGATATAGGGGGTGAGGATAGGGTAATTATGATGTGGGAAAGGAATGAAAGTGTTTAGGGAGTGAAACTGAAATTTAATTAGGAATTAGGGGATGATATTAGGGTTTCACATTTAAAAATAGACACCAACTCTTTAAACAAGCCCAAACACCAACAAATTGACTTGAGGAGGAGAGTAGCGGTGCAAATGGTAACTTACTTGATTGTTGGAGGCTGTGGAGTACTTTGGATGAATATTTGAAGCTGATAGCACAAGTTTTGGAGCTCCCGAGTGTTTGCAGGCAAGGGCGCAATGCCTAAGGCAAGGTCACAACGCCTAAGGCAAGGGTGCAACGATAAACACCGGGGCGCTATACCAAACACAGGGGCGCAATGCCAAACTCTGTTTTTGCAAAATTTCTCCTTCCTTATTGAGTTTTCGTACTTTGCTGAGGTTGCTTGATGTTGGCAAGAGCAAGTGGAATTTGTTTTGATGTCATGAGGGTTTATATACTTGAGTGAATTTGATTTTAATCCTTTAAAACCCACCTTTCTAATGTTTCAAATTTCACTTTTAAACTTTGTATAATACCCTTACACTTCTAAACATTTTCTTTGACATTTGATTAGTGGATGAAATGAGAACTCTTGCACTTTGACATGTCCTTTTTTGGCATGTGGAACTGAGTTGGAAGCTTGGGAAATAGGTGCTTATTACATATAATGAACATAAAATTACCTAAATGAAAAATAAAATTACATCACTGTTTTTGGAATAAAATTACATTTTAAATGAAACTCACACTTGAAAGCAGAATTACAACTTTGAAAACCATGTTTACATGCTTACAAATTCTCTTTAGATGGTAAAGGGATATTATTTGGATCACTCTCATAATTTTGCTGACCTTATGAAATGAAATGGTGTTTTATTTAGAACTTGGAAAAATGAAAACCTAGAGACCTAATGAAGACTTTGAATGACCAGAGTTCATGGTGGCTTGACTGACATAATGACATGATGAAGTGGACTTTCATGACTGAAGTATGCTCAACAAGACATGATGGTGGGCCAGGAAGTATAAATTTTTGAAATTTTTGAGGAGTGATGTTTTTTGGACTAAGAATACCATAAGTGACTAAAATTTTTGAATGAAGACCTACGTTGAATGACAAAAATTTCTAAGTGAGACTCCTAAAATGATATGAAAAGAGTATTTTTGATCACTGACGATAGTATGAAAATAATGACACTAAAAATGTGGATTAAGCTTTCTCTAATCTTAGTTGTTGATTACTGGTTAGATCACGGCTATTGATTTTTCAACGAGAAAAGTATTAAAGGAAGGCTTGGGGTCAGTTACATAACACACATAGAGTATCAACACTTGAGCTAAGTCGAAATTCTGGGGCGCGGTTTGCTGAGAATTTTCGAGTGAGCTTGCAGTGCTAGTGAGGGGTAGATCGACAAGTGATGTTCTAATCTGAGGCTGAGAATACATACATCAGAGAGGCAGTTCCATACTAGGTAGCACATAGGACAACAGGAAGGACGCAACCCAGCCAGGCTGACGTAGAGACCACGCAGACCCTTCTGAGTGACACAAAGGCCTTCAAGGTGATGCAGGAGCAACCTGTGCTGTGCTGGGTAGGAGAGGCTGGAAGAGTTGCGATGAGGGTTTCAGTGGGCCAGAAAGGGCTTGTATTCAGTAATTCCTGAAGGGTTTGAATCAACCATATTTTTTTGTCTTAGAGTGATAAGGTACAACTGTCGTGAAATTTCTCTGTGAGGCAAACCACTACTGGTGCCCTAGATGTATTCAAATATTCTGCTTAATAAATAAAACCCTCAAAGAGCTACTACACCAGTTTTCCTGCATTGGGTTTTTCTGGAGACATTTGTCCGAAAATCACGTGTGTCCTTTGTCACATGTGCGCTATGCTTCAGTAAATGATCTGTATATGTGTAGGCTGCTAGTTGTGTTTACTTCGCTATTTTCTGAATATTTCTAAAAATAACTTGTATTATTAAATCACAAGCAGGAGAAATAAATCAAGATATTGCAGTAGGGTTTCTGTCATTTTGTATTCATAAATTTTCACATGGTATCAGAGCGATTGCAGATCAAGCTAAAGGCATCAGTAAGGGGTTGAAGATTTTTGCTGCAGGAAGAGTCGCTGACGCAAGCACAGATCTGGAAAGAGGTAGCGCAACACCAAAGAGACAATGCAATGCCAGTCTGCTGATGCAGAGGCTGACACAGCACCAGGAAGGTGACGTAGAGCCAGCCTCCTCACGTAGAGGTTGACGCAGCACCAGGAAAGTGATGCAGAGCCAGTTTGCTCACACAGAGGCTAACACGACACCAGGAGGGTGATGCAGTCCAAGAGAGAGTGACACTGTGCCAATTGTCGTGGCCGGGAGTGAAGCTTCTGATATTAAAAGGTTGCTGGTGGGGCATCGGTTTTGTCGGTGTAGAACAATGCTTAGAAAAGTTGACAGTTTGTCGGTGCAGAACAATGCTTAGAAAAGTTGACAAAGTAAGGGGAAACAATCCCTCAGTGGATTTTCTTGCTAAGAAATCTAAGATTCGATCAGGAGGGTGATGGTAGAGGGTTGATTCGACAGAATTGGGGGAGGATTTCCGGGAGGGAAATCAGTTGTCAAAGGAAGCAGATTCTTTAGAGGGTTTCTATCACCAAGAAACCCAGGTCCAGTCTTCTGTTGAGGGCAGCAATAGTAGATGGGATAAGAGCATCTGTTTCGACTCTTTTACCATAGATACCCCGTATGCATTGAGAGATCATGATAGGTTAGATGGTGTGTCAAACTTTGCGATTTGGAAAGCCAGAATCCTAACAGTCCTGGAGGAGTACGGTATCAGAGATCACGCTGAGAATGTCCTGGTTATGCCAACCGATGCTGATGCTCTGAAGAATTTCAATGAAAATCAAGCGTGGGCTAAGTGCTTGATCATGGATGGAGCGAAGGATCATGTGGTCTCGCACATTCTCGAGAAGAAAACGACAAATGAGGTGTGGACAGCTCTGACGACGTTATATTAAGGTAGCTCTGTCCAAAGAAAGATGCTTCTAGAGAATCAGATTCGTATGTTCCAGATGCATAAAGGGATGTGATCGATCCCTTCCTCTTCAAATTGCAGACTATCTAAGACCAACTGATTGCCATGGGGGAAACTCCGAATGATGGACTCATGGTGAGGACTCCCCAAAATGTAGTCACTGATGAGTGGGAGACCTTTTTCCAAAGTATCTTGGGCAGAGCACAACTCCCAAATTGGGGAGACATGGCAATCCTTCGACAGGAGGAGATCCAAAGGGTGACCAAGAGGGAATTCAGCAGCGGAGGAGTCAAGATAAAGAAGGAGGAGGAAGAAGATGCAGCCCTAACATCTAAGGGACAACAACATCAAGGGAAGAAGAAGAACCTATCCAAGGTCTGGTGCTTCAGATGTGAAGAGTTGGGACACTCCGCCAGCACTTGTCCTAAGAGGAAGGGCAAGGAAGCTTCGAATTCCAAGGAAGCAGCAGCTAAAGGGGACGATGGCAGCGAAGATGATATGTCCATGAGTGATCATGTGCCTCGAGATAAGAGTTTGGGCGACATAGATCTGTAGATTGAGCTACAGATGGTGAAGGTGGGATCCTTAAGGTGCCCAAACTCTTGGATCACATACGAGCTACGAGAGCCTTAAGACAGTAGCAGGATGATTGGATTCAGTAGGTGCAAAAGATCATGGAGAAGCATAGGCAGAGCTGGGATGCTAAAGACAGGAGCAACGCAGAGGAGAGGCAGCAACATCGTAGAGGCAGTGCTTACGCAGTGCAGAGCAGCAGACAACGCAGAGCTTCAAAGAGACATAGTAGAGCAGCATCTGAGTGTGTTGCAGTGATGAGATGCAAGCCAGACTGACTTGTATGTCAGTGATTGGGTGAATTTCCTTCAGTTGCTTACTTCTCAGCAACTGAGTTGCAGTGCAACAATTAGCAGTGGCAGTGCTATAGGCAGCATGATGCAAAAATTTGAGATGGAGATGCAGTACAGATGTGACAGTTTCAGTGGCAGTAACATGGGCATAGTACAGAAAGAAATAACGCAGTGGATGGAGGGCAGTAGGCCAAACATCAACAATGCGGGTACCGATGTCAGAGATCAGGGTGATGCTTTAGTAGTGAAGTGTTGCTAGAGCACATTCCTCGCTAAGAGGGAGTGTTGAGATTTCGGGTAGCATCGGATGTGCTCTAGCTCTGAAACTTTGTGGAGGGGCTAGAACACATGAGATCTACAAGACCCAGAAACCGTTTGGAGAAATTCCACCCGGTGTAAAAGTTGTTCAAATAACTAATTTTTTTAATGGGGACCCTAAGTCTAACTTAGGGAAATTGAAAAATTAAAGTGAATTAATTTACACATGTGGTGAGAATGTTCTAAGTAACGTGGATCAAGCTTTCTCTAATATTAGCTGTTGATTAGTGATTAGATCACGGCCATTGATTGCTCAACGAGAAAAGTATTAAAGGAAGACTTTGGGTCAATTGGAGAACACACACAGAGTAGCATCACTTGAGCTAAGTCGAAATTCTGGGGCGCGGTTTGCTGAGAATTTTAGAGTGAGCTTACAATGCTAGTGAGGGGAAAATCAGCAAGGGATGTTTTGATCTGAGGCCGAGAATACATACATCAGAGAGGCAGTTCCGTACCAGGCAGCGCAGAGGCCAACAGGAGGGATGCAGCCCAACAAGGCTGACGCAAAGACCACGCAGAGAGTGATGCAGACCCTTCTAGGTGACGTAGAGGCAACGTAGAAGCCTTCAAAGTGACACAGGGGAAGCCTGTGCTACGCAAAGGCTACGCTGGGAAGGATAGTCTGACATAGAGGCTGGAAGAGCTGTGCTGAGGGTTCCAGTGGGATAGAAAGGGCTCGTATTCAGTAGTTCCTGAAGGGTTTGAATCAACCATATTTTATCTCTCTGAGTGATAAGGTACAACTACCGTGAAATTTCTTTGTGGGGCAAACCACTACTGGTTTCCTAGATGTATTCAGATATTCTGCTTAATAAATAAAACCCTCAAAGAGCTGCTGCAATGGTTTTCCCGCATTGGGTTTTTTCGGGGACATTTCTCCGAAAAATCATGTGTGTCCTTTGTCATATGTGCGTTATGCTTCAGTAAATGATCTGTATATCTGTAGGCTACTAGTTGTGTTTACTTCGCTATTTTTTGAATATTTTTGAAAATAACTTGTATAATTAAATCACAAGTAGGAGAAGTAAATGAAGACACTGCAGTAGGGTTTCTGTAATTTTGTATTAAAAAATTTTCACATTATGTTATTATGCAGTAAATTTCGAGTACAAATCTATGATTGACGAGACTGTCAAATCATACAACAAAACTGACAGAAGAGATCTCGTGAGACAAACCTCAATCCTCGGGAAAACTGGAACTGATCAACACCAAGGCTGGACTGCCCTTCGCTGCCTCTGTGTAGTGACTGCATCACAACTCAGTTTCCCTTTTGCCTCTGCGTTGTTCTCACTGCTAACTGGAAACTGAGTCTCCGGAAAATCTCTATGAGGTCTGACATTGGCTCTACGTTGTCTTCTTTCCAGGAAAACAATTCTTCCTTTGGCTTTGCGCAGTGACAACGTAGACACGGCGTCACTAGCTCTGCGCTGAAGCAGTGGCTCTCTTTGTCTCCGTTGCTATGTACTCTTCGCCTCAGGAAACCATCCAACTGTAAATACTACCCCTCACTGCAATCAAGGATCACTTAGAACTGATTTTCGTCCGAGCACTTGCTCTGTCAGAAAATTTCGATTTTTAGATTCTTTGTGTCTCCTCGAATGTATTTTCCAAATTACCCTTCAAGTCCTTCTTATAATCTTCTTGTTGAGGATTGAACGACCCAAATTAGATCTCTAATCAACGACTAAGATTAAATTTTGACTTGATCCGTTTATTCTAGATCATTCTCACTCATATTCTATTAATACACTTTAATTATTTTATTTTCCTAAGTTTTGACTTAGGGTCCCTTTAAAAATAATTAATTATTCTATGGAATAAAATCCGAGTGGAATTTTGCCAAACACTTTTTGGGTTATTTAGAATACATGTGTCTAAGCCTCTCCACAAAATTTGAGATTTAGAGCACACCCGATGCTACCCAAAATCAACACTCCCTCTTAGCGAGGAATGTGCTCTAACAATATGCCCCTATGCATACTATTCTGACTCTGAAGCATCTCCCTCTGCGCTGCTGATGTCTAACTCTAATGCCCATGAACTTTGTGCAAATGTTGCATCTATACTGCTGCTGACTCTACCATTGTCAACGTTGCATCTGTACTGCAACTCTCTCTGAATTCTGCATCCGTGTTGCTGATGACTCTGCCACTGCCAATTGTTATTACAGTGCAACATAGTTGCTTTCTGCAACTGACATTTACAGAAACAATAAACAAAAAAAAAAAAAAAACCAATCCAAAATTGGACAAGTATACTGCATCTCGGTGATGAAGATCTCACTGCTGCTAGCCTCTGTGCTGCCTCTTTGAAGCTACTGCATTGCATCCCTCTGCGTTGCTGCAACACTACTCTGTGCTGCTTAGAATCTGGCACTACTAAACACCGCGTTGTCACTTCAGCACTCCTCTACACCAACTGACACCAGTCCATCCTGCTACTGCTGTTTTGGGCTCCCATAGTGAGGTAATGATCCGAGAGGTGGCCTCGTCAAGGATCCTTCCCATCTTGTAGATCTCTGGGTCTACAACTCCAAATCAGCCCACCTCCCTCCTGGAGGTATATGAGCAATCATCGAAAACTCCTCCTCTATCTTCATTGCTTCGGATTGAGGATCATGTTTCTCATCCTTGTCCTTCTTCTTGAGACGACTTTGTGTGGCGTAATGCCCCATCTCGCCTCACCGGAAACATTTGATCTTTGACAGATCCTTCTTCCTCTTGCACTGCTCTTGCTGCCCCTTTGATGCAAGGGCTGCATTCTCTTCCTTCTCCTTGACCTTCGAACCGCTATTGCTGCCCCCCTCAAGTTGACAATTGAGTAAGTCTCTTTGCATCTCTTCTTGCTGAAGAGCTTCCCACATTTGTTTCCAGTCCGACAAGTTTTCTCTGCCCAGGATGCTCTGGACAAAAACTTGGTAATCCTTGGATTCTGAGTTGAGGGCCAATCTGAGCATCTTTGTGGCCTTTAGAGTTGCTCCTACAGCTGCTAATTGATCTCGGTTTTCTTGAAGCCTAGACAGGAATGGATGAATATGGTCTCCCTTCTGCATCTTGGTGGTCTGCATTTTCTCCTCCAGAAACATCTTCCGTTGCTCGGAAGACCCCCCTCATACAACATTGCCAATGCATCCCACATCTCCTTAGATGTTCCTTTAGTTGAAATGTGCGAAACAATGTGATCTCTCACTCCATCAAGGATCGAATGCTTGGCTTTCGCCATATTCTTCTTGAAGGCCCGTAATGGTGCTGCATCCACCAGTTCAGCCTGAGCACTATCAATAAATTTCTTGAGGTCATGCTCATCTAGAAGGAAGGAGATCCTTGCCTTCTATATTACATAGTTGGAGGCACCCTCCAACGGTCCTGGTTACGCAATCTGTTGGTGGCCATCTCAACCAACTCCTGTCGATTTGCTGCCTCTGACCCTCTGCGCAACTGGCTTTACACACTCTTGATGGAGCAAGCCACAAAATCTGCTGCTGCTGCATGAAGAATCTGAGTTTCTCAAGCCTAAACTCACTTTTGTCAGAAAATCCAGAAATTCATGTTTCTGCTATGCTTTCCTGACGCTTTTCACTAGAAATCATTGTTGCGCAGTCAACTGCATCCCTCCAACTACTGATCTGCGTAGCTCTGTTGCACTACTCCCTTCTTCCTCGAACAAACAACAATTTGGAACAATATTACCTCTCTTTCGGCTCACTTAGAGAGAGATTTTCCTTGCTAATTTGGCCCTTCTTGCTTGGACTGCGCACTTCACTGGAAATCGATCTGCTGCTTACGCAACTCTTTGATCCCCAGCTGTTGCTTCAACGTTGGATTTGCTGGACCTGTTCTTTGTCTCACATGCACTCAACTTAAACAAGATCTAATACCATGTGAAAAATCGTGTTACACGGAATCTTACTGCAACAACTGATGGAAAATCTTCTATTTGTTATTTTAGTTAACAAATTATTTACTGTTCTGCAAGCAAATATCCAAATCCATTCACTACAACCTACATAATTAAACTGCATAAGAAATATAAGTGCGGAAACAAATCTAAACACACATAGATCACACAACCATTTGACACAATTGTTTTCATACTAATTTCCCCATAAATACCCAATGTGGGAAAATCGGTGCAACAAATCGGAGGGTTTATATTATTATGTAGTAAATTATGAGTACAAATCTATGATTGACGAGGCTGTCAAATCATCCATCAAAACTAACAAAAGAGATCTCGTGAGAAAAACCTCACTCCTCCATGGGAAAACTAGCACTGATCTGCACCGAGGCTAGACTACCCTGCGCTGCCTCTGTGCAGTGACTACGTCACTTTGCGTCACAACTCGGTTGCCCTTCTGCCTCTGCGTTGGTCTCACTGTTGACTGGAAACTAAGCCTCCGAAAAATCTATCCGAGGTTTGACACTGGTTCTGTGCTGTCTCCTCCGCAGGAAAACGAGTCTCCCTCTGGCTCTGCGTCACTGGCTTCGTGCTGAAGTTGTGGCTCTCTCTGTCTCTGCTGCTATGTACTCTCCGGCTCGGGAAATCTTCCAACCGAAAATACTGCCCCTCATTGCAATCAAGGATCACTTAGATTTGATTTTCGTTCGAGCACTTGCTTTGTCAGAAAATTTCGATCTCTATATTCTCTTTATCTCCTTGAATGTATTTTCCAAATGACCCTTCAAGTCCTTATAATCTTCTCGTTGAGGATTCAACGACCCATATTAGATCTCTAATCAATGGCTAAGATTAACTTTTGACTTGATCCGTTTATTCTAGATTATTCTCACTCATATTCTATTAATACACTTTAATTACTTTATTTTCCTAAGTTTTGACTTAAGGTCCCTTTAAAAATATTTAATTATTTTTATAGAATACAATCCGAGTGGAATTTCACCAAACAATTTCTGGGTTATTTAGAATACATGTGTCTAAGCCTATCCACAAATTTTGAGACTTAGAGCACATCTGATGCTACCCCAAATCAACAGTAGCTAGGCCACTCATCCATGTCTCCCAAACAAGTTGGTTCTCAACTTGTTTTGATTCACCTCATTCCATAGGGATTACCCCCCATAGCTTGTTCTTGGGAGAAAACTAGAATGGAGTGGACGGGGATCAGAGCGATAACCACCGCATTGAGATATTGTTGTTGTCTCTGTACAATCTAGGTGAAAACATTTTTTGGTGCTGTTGTCAGGGACAAGTTTCTTGTTGCTAGGGTTTACGTAAATTTCTCATAATCTTCTAATCATCTTCTATCTTTCCATTGATCCCGTCAATGCCACATTTTTTGGCACCACTTCCCATCATTCTTCATCTTCTCAACTCCTGATCTTTTGTTCTCTCACTAATCTTCTCATCTTGTTCATTCACACCATTAGCACCTGGACATTTAGGTTGGTTTCCTATTTGGGTGGCAACTTCACTTATCCATCCATTTACAAAAGCTTACATTCTAGTAAGTATTCATTTTCTTAGACAAGAAGCCCTCCCTAATATCCATCTGCTTCTCCCTAACTAACTTTTCGGTTTTTTCCTTTTGGATTGTAGAGCTAGATTCATGTTCAAGTGGCAACTCAACTTCTTTCGTTTTTTGCAATAATTTATTCTAGAAGCTCGCTTCTTGTAGATCTCTTGATATTCTTGAACAAGGATCTCTCCCTCTAACATCCATTAGCCCCTTGTTCCCTTAAGCAAGTCATCATGGATGACTTGTTCGCCCCTCTACATTTTACTAACATTCCTCATGATATTCCGGAAATGGCTATTAATAAATTACCTTCTTTCACGGGTAATGATGCAATCATTACTACAAAACACATTCTGTTGAAAATGCAGCAAGATGATGGAGCTTAGTGAAATGAAGTCGCCTTCACTAAGTGGGCCCGCAGGCAAATTCTGGCGCAAAATCTATTTTTAGACTATGTCTATTTTTAGACATATGGAGCATGGTACGGGGATTGCAGTATGTTATTCTTGGAGTATTGGTCATGTTGGTAAAAATAGATGGGACTCTATTTTTTGGACCTATAGGTCGAAGTCTATTTTTAGACTGCCTCTCCTTAAAATAGGAAAGTCAAATATTATTTACCCTTAATAATATTTGGACTATAAACTTCAGTTTACTCTCTTGGAGCACTTCAGTTCGAGCCTTGGAAGTGGCTCATGCATATGACAGAGGAATTACACTATTCCCAAGGGTTTGATGGCATCATGCATGGTTGACTTCAGTTAGGACTTCAGTGGCAGAAGTTTGGTGGAGTTAATGAGACAGCTAGTGGAGTTGTGTTTGGTTTAATTTAGTTGAACTGGTTGAGATTAGTTTAACTAGCTAATCAACTAGTTATGAGTGGAGTGAATTAAATATTATTTAATTCATTAATTAGTAACTCATTATTCAACTCAAGAACACATTAGTTCACTACAGTGCATGGACAGTTCAGTGGAGACCAGTGAAAGAGGTAGATGAAAGGGTGGAGTTAGCTATCAGTGGCGACATCAGTTGTGCATGAGATTTGCACCACACTTGGAGGAATTGCTCATGATGATTGCGCTTTCAAGCCAAGGAGATTCGAACCTTGGATCTCTATATAGACAGGCCTGTATTGCGCAATAGAGGCAAGGCAATTGGCGGTGAGTTTTGAACCAGTAACCCGTTCAAAACCAAACTAGTTTGTGTGTAATTTTATGAGAAAGTACTGAGTACTTGTGAGGAGTATTGTACTGAGTTTGTTACATGATTTCTCCGTTATAATATACACAATAGCTGCGGGGTTTTCAGCTATAAGCTTTCCCCATACATACTGTGTTAATGTGTATGATGAATTGATGTGCTATCGCTTGTTTTATTTCCGCATGTTTGATGATCTGAGTGGAAGAGATTATGTGTTGCATATAAATTCGAATTGTATGTGATTAGGATAGTCTCGGTGGATAATTAATCATTATTCAGCAAATTTATACACATTCAAAGGTTCAAAGATTATCTGGAAATATATTCTCATGCGACTGCATACAATCATGAAGACGTCAAAATTCATCTTTTTTCCCTTTCCTTGGAAGGTGATGCTAGGCATTGGTTTAGTGATTTTCCTGATGATTCTTTTGACTCCTTACAAGCCATCATTGATGCTTTTAAAAATAGATATGAAATCAAGGGGGCTCGCCTTGTGCCTCTAATACTATGAAGAAGGATAAGAGTAACCTTGCAAAATACCCAAATATCATAGAAAAGTGTCAAGATAATGTGCTACGTCAATCCTTGGCATATTCCAGACCTTGTGATCATTCTCATGATGAATCCACTTGTGTCGTCGCAAGAAGAATCCTTTATAGTGGAAAGGCAGGGATGAAGGATAAAATTAATATTGATGATGAAAAAGATAATGATAAGCAGATTATCAATAGTTAACTCAAATGATAGAAACCATGAGACTTAATCAAGAGAAATTGATAGCTAATAACTCTAGCGAAATGAGATCCATGCACATCAGGTGGATGACTATTGAAGAAAAGCATATTGAAGAGCTAAGGTCCATAAAGGACAATCATAAGGAAGGAATGAGCTCTATTCAAGACAGAGAAATCAACCTTCAAAATAGGTTATTATCCATAGAAGAACAACACGCTGAGGAACTGAAAACCATGGAGATTAATCATTCTAATCAGATGGCCACCATACAGATTTTTTTGGTCGCCATGGATGCAAATCATAAGGAAGAAATAAGTTGTATTCAAGTAAATCATAAAAAAGTGATTAATGATATGGAAGCTAGTCAGATACAGATATGCCTTCAGAATAAGTTGTTGACCATGGAAGAAAACCAATGAAGGATGAACATTCTAAGAAAATGGATGTCATGAGAATTGAAAAGATCATTCTTCAAAATAAGTTGCAAAAGATGGAAAGGTCGCAGGAGCAGGAATATCAACATAGATCAGATGATGAAAGAAACAAGGAAATTTTGATAGATCATAAGCCTCCCAGTTCGCCAGAGTGATTCTCATCTCATTCCGAGGAAGTCACTTGTCCCATTGAGGATAGGTAAACTAGACGTTCCATGGTTGAAAAAGAAGTTAAGAAAGATCAAGCTTACATATCACTGTTGACAAAGTATATTCAAAATAAGATTGGGCATACCTCAGATGTTTCAGATCTTTCGTCCGAGCATCTTCAAGATGAAGACAAGAAATCTACGATACACAACCCATCGGGAAGAAAACAAAAAATAAAAAGAGAATAAGGAAGAGGTTTGATGTGTCTAATGGCCAAGAGCAGCACGATATTCGGATAAGTCAAAGTCCTAGCCTTTTCAGAATTCAACATGGCACATCCGAGAAGAGACCCATAGACTTGCCGGAAAGTTGACAGATACTCAGTATGCACTATGTTGAAACCATCTGATTCCATGGGGAATATTTGTGTAGTATCTGTAACCTTACTCTCTTTTCATTTCATGTCATCATATAGTTTTATTTCACACATTTATATTAAGCATAGTATCTTTTTCTATTGCAGCAACATTTATTATGTATGCATGATGATTTCAATTTTGAAGGGATATCTATTTGATGGACTTATGTTTTCTTGGATGCAGGATTCTTGGGTTCTCACGCTACTTCTTGGAGCCAACATGTCCCCATATGGACCCAGATGTTGCACAGTATTTGTCAAATTTCCAAGGAAGCAGAAGTACATTTTTTTTCAACAAGATCATATCATCTATCAACAAGTTTACGTGTCATTGTAAACCCATTCTACAAGTTATATAATGTAAATGATGCTAGGAAGACCTTGATTATATGTAACAACCTAGGCAAGCCTATTGTTTTGGTGGAAAGTTTCATTCTAGTAGGTTTTTTGTCTCACTCACTCATTTGTGTTTCTAAACACAGATGGTCGGCGATGTTTTACCTCTAAAGTTTTTACAACTCCCATAACTACTCTTCCAACTCTGTTACAACTCTACCACAATCAGTTATAATGAAGTCCACCATGCATGAGTCACCAACCAACCTTGGAATGCGTAATTCATTCAGCTAACTGGTTTGCCACATCAGTTAACTGAAATCAAGTGCTTCAAGAGAATAAGTTATTATTTATTTTCTGATTATCATTAAGGGCTAATAATAATCAACATGCATTCTATTTTTAGATATGAGATCTATAAATAGACTTCGCCCATATCTCTAAAAATAGAAACTCATATAAAGATAGAATTTTTTCAACCATCTAGAATCAACATCCTGCTAATTTTAAAATATGCTCACCATTATAAAAATAGACATACACCTAAAAATAGCCTGCGACCCCACCTAGTGAAGGTGCTTAATTTTCACTAGGATCATCATCTTGTTGAATCTCAACACTCGCTCTCAACAAGAAAGGGATTATCCTTCACCCCGATCCTGTCTCTATGGTATTAGAATTTGCTCCTGGTGAGCGCCTTCGTCAGAATATCTACATCCTGAGATTCTGTAGGAATGTACTAAAGCAACATGATCTTTCGCTGCACACAATCTCGGATATGATGATACCGGATATCTATATGCTTAGATCTATCATGAAACACATGATTAATCGAGAGTTTAATGCAACTCTGATGATCACAATGAATCACTGTAGGATCTAAATGAGACCCAAACAAACCAACCAGGATCTTCCTCACCCAGATAGCCTCACATGTAGCTTGACTTGCTGCCATGTATTCCGCTTCAGCTGAACTGAGTGCCACGGATCTCTATTTCCTGCTATACCAAGAAACAGTTGTAGATCCGATACTGAAAACCCCTCCTGATGTGCTCTTTCTGTTCCTTGGGCTGCCTGCCCAATCTGCTCTTTCTCATCCGTCTGTCTATACCATAAGCCATACTCAAATGTGCCCCTGAGATATCTCAGGACATGCTTGCCTGCCTTCCAAAAGAGCTTGGTAGGCTTAACCATCGCTTGAATAAGCTGGTTCACTGCATAGCATATGTCTGGTCTTGTATTAACTAAATACATGAGCGAACCCACCAACTGTCGATAGGCAGTAGCATCCACTACCTCTGTCGATGTAGCATCCTCT